>WUAM01000143.1:5038251-5060517 GCA_024336885.1 Actenoides hombroni | reverse complement strand
TTCCTTCCTTCCTTCCTTCCTTCCTTCCTTCCTTCCTTCCTTCCTTCCTTCCTTCCTTCCTTCCTTCCTTCCTCTTTTTTTTTTAACACAACTTCCACAATACCTTTTAGCAAATTTCTAAATACACCATACAAGAAAAAATATGTGAATGATCATACAATTTTTTAATATCTCATTGGATTTAAGAAAATAGTATAGATATCTCATGTCTTCACCAGCAGAAAAAAATAAGTTCATATGTACATTAATGGGGCTGTTCACAGGATTGGCCTGAGGGGGAAAAAACCAACAGTAATCCAGAACAGCAAACAAAACCCCTCCTTTGAGGGAGCAATGGGAAATGACAACATACTTTCATTTTCCTACCACTGGGGAAAGATTTTCAAAACAGTTCTGGGCATGATGTCAAAAAACTACATTCAAAGTAAAAGTACATAAACCACTACATTCAAAGAGCATTAAGCATCTGTCTTAAACTCACCAAGGTAAGGAAATTTAGAATTAAGACTGTAACTCCATACTTAACTCACACCTTTGTAGCCAGCCCATCTGGAATGACAGATCACCCACTGTTAAGAGCCACTGCAACTCCAGCTTTAATGTTGAATGCCTTTGCTTTTTAAGTACTGAACTGGATCTGGAACGTTAACCTATTTGTTAGCTTTCTTTTCTTTTTTTTTTTTTTTTTTTTTCCCTCCCCCCCGTTAGGGTGAGTAAAAGCAAAGAAAATGTATGAAGATTGTGTGTTTTGAGGTAGTTTTTCTTTTAATTTTTGTAGTCTATATTTTTTTTCCAATGATCAAATTTAAGAAAAACTAATTATGGGGGAAAAACATGCTTTTTTTGCTATGATCTTATGCCAAGTTTCGGTCTAGAGCAAAATTTTACAGTCATGTGAACCCCTAAAAAGAGAGGTTTATAATGGAAGCATTGACAAACCCTTCAGTATAGCAGGGCAAATAGGTCTCTATAACATTACTCACTAAGAAACTTGTAATTACAGCTTTCAATAGAAGGGGGGAGTATAGGGGGAATGAAGGATTTTCCTCCATATGATATTTCTGGCATAATTTGTGCTGAAAATTTTCCAGGGTCTTCTGAGCCATAACCACAGCTTACTTCTGCAGTAATGAAATATTAAAGATACAACAGCTTTTCACTAGACTCCTAGAAAAAAAAGTTCTTGTTTTCATACAAAACTGTATTTTATTGCTTTATCTCCAATTATAGCTGAGAAAATTATTTTGAAAATTCTCTGATTTGTGAAAATGATCCTGCTCTTGTGAGAGGAAAATGTGACATTTCAGCAAAATTGCACTTCATACCAAGGAAATTGATTTTGTGGGCTTTTATTGTGTGAGTTCAAAATCTCCAATGTCAAGTCCTTTGAAACTATCCTACTTTATCAAAATTTAAGCAGGTATAAAAAACTTTTCAGTAATTCATTCAGTCAAGCTGCCTAGCTGCAGCTTCATCTTTAAAACTTTATGGCTATGATTTTCCATCTATAATTCTTTCCACCTTGCATTAAAGATCACCCTTGTCTGCTAGGATATGCCACTCTTTCTCCAATATCAAGACGGTTGTCTTGTAGAATCCTCCAAGGAAGAATAACCACAGAACCATCCTTCCAAACAACTTTTCAGGGTGGGACCACATGGAAGAATAATGTAACTGAGATCTTCTGTAGGATATCTATCTGAGGGATGGACAAGGAATTCATAGAGTAATTTCATACACAAAGTGACATGGAAAGACAGGTTAAAATTAGCATCAGTATGGAAATGGATAGAAACATAAATTAAGGCATTCTGGTGAGGTCAAAGACTGAAGGAAAAAGGTGTGGACTTTTGGCAACTTTTTCTGAAGAAGAAGGTTCTTTTTTCATTACACACTAATGGCTACTGTACTTGGACCCTGCTCAGGTCACGTTCCCATTAACCTGACTTTGAGCTGTTCTTTTTCCACATTCTGTTTAATTTACAATACTTTAAGTAAACTCAGATTAGCTCCCCTGAAACCAAGAGAGCCTTATGCCAGCATAAATCTGATGTAGTTGAGAAGGCAGCTCAACTTTGAGGACATAAGGATTTGGCTTAAAATGATAGTATTAAAAAACCCACAAAATTAAGTTCCTTCTATCAAACCATGTATGGGAAAGACAAATAATACCACTTCAGATCGTGCTCTCCAGGCTCGCTGTACATGCTCATTGCTAAGCCCCACAGTTTTTTTCTCACTACTGAAAGACTGAATTCCCTTCCTGTTCCTTTATGCTGGATGAAAGGCGGGCAGTGGTGTAAAATGAATGCTAAATGCCTTTAATCCAATCAGACAAAATCCCCTTGGCAGATGTGTTGATGAGGAAGACAACATCTTCTTCACCAGCCTCAGCCCATGAGAGGCACAGCAGCAGTTGCACAGGGTGAGGTTCTGGAAAGTGTTATAGCTGCCTTCAGAGCTGGTAAGAATTTGCTGGACAAAGGTATACACTCAGAAAGGCAGGACTGAGGCTGTCCCTTGATGGTTTAACATCCTCTTCACCTCCCAGCCTCATCAGGGAGAGTATTGTGGTCTGCACCTTGCACAATAGCTTCATCATCCTCAAGCCAGATGGGACTGATTACACTGACCCAGCTGCATTGACTGCTTTTGACTGCATTGACATTGAGATCACATATTTCCCCAGGGCTGTCCTGTATTGTTGTTCCGGTATTTTTTGTGCTCCAAAATTGTTGCTGAGCTACAGCATGTATTTTACTGTCCATATGTTCTTATTTTTCAACAATAATGTAGGAGCATATAAAAACTCACACATGAATCACATACTTGCAGGTGTATGTGGAAACACACCATCTATATTATGGTCAAAAAATAATAAATTAACATGTTATCTTTACTTGCATGAGATTAATGACCCATCCATCTTTTTCAATTGCTATTCTAGCTAGATATATTTATTTCCATCTCTAATGGAATTATTATTTCCATAGGAAATAATTCCAATGAAATATTTCTTTCCATCTCTAACAGAGTATATGGAATTTATTCTTTAAAAGAAAAGGGACTTTTAGGACATTTTGTCCCATAGTCACAAATGGAGTAAGCAACTATGTAACTGTGGCCCAGCATATACTAAGAATTTTGATTTTGGTTTAGTTAATGCTCTCTTTGAACAGTAATAGTGTGTCATAATATCAAAAGCATGAAGAAAATGAAATAAAATGGTTCTACCTCCATAAGCCATCTAAGAATCCACCCATATGATCACAGGTATACTTACATTAGGGGCCTGATGCTCATTTACCTCCAGGATAGCTAATACCATTTCAGAGCAGAAGTGTCAAGCAGGCCTATGACAAATCCATGTTGGATCCTGTGGGTTTAAAATATCAAGTAATAGAAATGGAAAAGGGTAAACTCCTGAAAAATATTTCAACTCAACCAGAATATACATGCTGTACAATGGTTGGCATTCATGAAACAACAAAAATGTTTATATATTTACCGTAGTGGAACAGCAAATATAATTTATATGCAGTTTTGCCTTGAAAAGTGATGTTAGTGATGCAAGAATAATTTTCTGAATGTGCAGGATTTAATTTTATAATCTTAATACCATTTAGTTTTAAATTTCTGAAGCTATAATTTCTCCTGTGTGTTTAAAGGAGAAGGAAGAGAGAGAAGAAAGACAAAGAAAATTCATAGTAGAACTAAGTAAGCACACACCATGACCTGCTATCCACAGGACACGGTAATGGCTATTTCGCTGCCTGCCTACACTTGAGATCTTGCTTTGCCTGAAAACACAGGGCTGCTGCAGGCTGCAGATTGCTCTTGGTCCTCCAGCACATGTGTGTAATGTTGTTTGGTGCCTCTCCTGAGCCAAAGTCTCCACTGGTCCTGCTATTGCTCAGTTCCTCTTGGGAGGTCTTGTTTAGGGATTCCTTATGACAGGTAGTGTATGTGTCTGTAAGGTGCACATGCTCTTACAGGTCTGCAGAAATGAATACAGAGCTGCAAACGACAGACCTAGTAAAGCGTATGAGTCCTCGTGGCTGTTTTGGTGGCCTTGAGGGGAAAAAAATGCAGGAAAAATCTTCCTTATCTGTTTGGACTTCTGAAGTAAGAGTTGTGCTCATGTAAGGCACAGGTAGATATATATTTCACATAAACACTTCCCCAAATGCCAAGAACTGTTTTACTGTGATCAGGGACAACTGCCTTTGATGTGATATTTCTTTCTTCTGTGCAAGGCCATTTTGCTTGTTGTGCCCGGATTGCAATAAAATATCTATATTTACTAAACTTGCTCAGACCTTTCCTCCCTTGTACATAGTCCCTGGGACACTACCAAATCCTTCTGAAAAACTGACTGCTTAGTAGTGGTTCTTCTGCCATGTTTTGCATATTGGCCTCATCATTTGGGATATTATTGCAAAATTCCCAGCTCTCTGTACAAATCACTGTGATAGTCAGGCCTCTGCTTCACAGTTTTCTTTCTGGGTTTGTGGTGCTTAGGGATATGGTTTAGTGGTGGACTTTGTAGTGTTAGGTTAATGGTTGCACTCAATGATCTTAAGTTGCTTTTCCAACCTAAATTATTTTCTATGATGTAATGTTTTTTCTTTTCCTTTTTTTTTTTTTTTTCCGGGGGGTGGGGTGGGGAGGGGCATGATGAGGGAAAGGCAGCCAGCAGCACCTGAGAAGGCTAAAGAGTATTGTATCTCTTTCTCCTTGAAAATTATGTGCAGTTCTGGTTTTCCACTTAAAAAAACATAAAACCAGAAGAGGAAAAAGAGACACAGATATGGACAAAGATATTGAAAAAGAAATGGAGGAACTTCTACAGGGCACTGAAGGAGCTTTTCATCCTAAAAAAGTGATATAGTACATTCACTGTCAGTGCATATGTTATAAGTCTAAGAATGCATAAACAGCTCAGAGAATATGATTAGAAAAACATTGTTTATATTGTCTCAATACAAAAACAAGGGGGATGTCAAATAAAAACACCAGTTTTTAGAGTGAAAGCATATTAATGGCAATACTTATACATATAAAGTCCTGGAAATCATTGCAGACATGTAGCCCAACAGGTTTTTTGGTGATTGGTGAAACCCTTGGAAATAAATCCACCAAGGGCTGTTAAAGCAAACATCCCATCTCTGCCTTAGAAATCCCTGAACTGCAGGTCATCTAGTTAAGGAGAAAAATCGAGGTGAAACACTGTCTATCACAGACACTAGGGTGAAGGAGGAAGAAGCCAGGGCTAACTTCCTCACAAATTTATAAACAATTTCTAATGCCTCTGGATGTTTCTGTGATTGACAGAAAGCCTACTCTGCCTAGCTTTACCTCAGGAGTAACGTTAACTGAGTTTAAAATTTCACAGGGAGAAGATAAAGCAATAGTCAACTAAAACACCTCATAAAAATGACAGCATAAGAAATAAAATTAAGAATCCATAGAATTTTCAAGGATTTGTGTTTGCATTTCTGGCAGGGTAAAAAAGGAAGATTATTTGGAATTGCTGCTGAAATTTTTATATAAAAAAGCTATAATCCATGCTAAATTTAGATCATTGTTGAAATTAATAAACTGGAAGAGCCCATGGATACCCAGTGCCAAAATCCACAACAATTCCAGCTCCTTAACTGCAATGTTTTGCATACTTCAGCAAAACATTTTATTCCATGAAATAGAAGTACAGAAAACAAATCAATAAGCAACTGACAATGCAGAGAAGATGAAGTGTAAGAAATTTTACATCTGTAAAGAGAGCAACAGAAGAGAAGAAAAACTACCTTATATGACACTCCTCTCTCTATAGGAGAAATAAAAAAGCCCTGTGAATCACCACAGTGGCTGGCTGCCACATTAATTGTTAGAGAAGGAAACATCACAAGGAAATGTGAAGAGCCAGAAGCAGCAGAGACATTCTTGAAAAAGTTGGAAAGTGAATTGCATTACAAGTCGGACTCCAACAAAGATTAACTCATTGAACTTGGAGAAATACCTTAAAACTGCTACCTGGTAATGAAAAAAGCTAATTGGAAAAAGATTTAAAGGAATAAGGAATCTCTGGAGGAAAACAGAGGAAATAAAAAGACAAAAAGCAGCATAATATGCAATGAAAATCAAGGAAAGTATTCCAGGTAAAAGACAGTTTCTAGTCAGTGTAATTCATGGTATTATTATAATTATAATGATATATTGCACCTTGTCTATTGTATACCTGTTCCTCTCAGGTGACTATAAAAGGTTTCTAGTCAGTTGCCTCAAATGTAGGTATTTTTGGCTTGTGTCTAGAGTTAGGGGAGGTAAATGCAATGATGGGACTTCAACACCCTTAAAAATTTATATCTACTGGACTCTAGTTAAATTCTGCAACCCTAGGATTTCTTAACTTTGCTTTTTACTCTTTACTCTTTCTTTATTTTATGCTTGGAAAAAAAAATCCAGAAAGATGGTCTGAATAGCACAGTAATAGATGTTAGTATTAATCAGGAGGTGTCATACATTACTTTATGATATAGAAGATCTGAGATCAAATCTTTAGTGTAAATCAAAGGACAGACTTGAATCTTGTTCTTCCATAACCAGAGTCTGTGCCCTCACTCGTGGCATGTCTATAGACTTGCTCACTTCCTTTGAATTTTGAATAGAAACACCATCCTGGAAATGAAAAAACACTGTCCAACTAATTCTCTGTTAAAGTTATGTCAAAACCATCACAACCTCACAAAAACACCCAAACCAATCAAAAAAATCTTTCAGCAAAAGATGGTGGACCACAACAACAAAAACTTAATTGGAAAATTCATTCTTAGACCTATGATGACATTTATGGAAAGATATGTAAAAGGAAACATAACCAAGGAGAGATTAAACTGCTTAAATTCATAAATTCCTGTGGATAGTCCAGTGCAATTAAGTCTTCTGAGATTAAGTGTGGAGCACCTTGTGTTCCCAAGAATGGATTCCTTGGCACTACACTTCAGATGGCAGCTTCAGCAGCACCTCCCTCCAGTGTTAGAAAGGGAGATATTTGCTTTGAATCTTAAATCTCACTAGAAGTTGTGTGATTGGACTTGCTATGCACCATGAAAAAAATGAGGTTTGGCTCACAAGGAGGAGAAATTTCTTCATTTCAAATACAGAAGTTGGTCAGATCCTTTGATCTCAGCACTGCACTTACACTTTGGAGGGACTCTGTTAGAGAAAGTTCTTCCCAATCCACACTGTCTCTGAAGAAATACTGTGTTTACCTGTGAGAGCAGCTGTTGTGCAATTAGTGATATGAAGTCCTTGTTAGCTACATTGTTATTGATATGTGCTTTTCTGGGAGTATGCATCATTTTTTCATGTCTTCATGAGGTCTCTCTTCCACTCTTCACATAGGGCTTCATGTCTTCTACTAATTTTCTTCTTTTTGGAGAAGTAATGTATTTCATTAAAATACAAAGGGAAGGAATGAAGATTCAACTAATCAGGAATTATATATCATGCTGTTTTTATGGGAATGTGATAGACTTTGATTAGGATACTTCCAATCTTAGACTTAGAGGTGGCAAGAACTAACTTCTTTAGGTCTCCAAATAAAATAAATAATAATAACTCCTCCTATTGTCTTCCAACACAGATGCTTAGTACTTGAAAAAGAGGTAACCATAAAAGGTTCAGGGCTTACTTCTCACTTCTTCTTCGGGTTGTTGTTACAGCAAAACAGTAATGATGTGAAGAAAGTGTAAATCTGGCATGGAGGCCAGACAAGGTAACAGCTGAGACACAAGTGAGAACGTGAGCCATTGCAATAGCTCTTCAGTCTGGTGGAGGGGATTTTGATTCTAATTGCATGTCTAAAACTCCGGGACTTCACATCATGAATAAAAAATTCAAATGAGTGTTACATTCACATGGAACTGTAAATAGCGGTTAAGTAACAAAGTTTGAGGGACTGAAGGAAAGCCAATGTCTCTCCAATCTTCAAAAAGGGCAAGAAGGAGCACCCAGGATACTATAGACCATTCAGCTTCACCTTCATCCCTGGAAAGGTGATGAAACAGCTCTTTCTGCAGGTCGTCTCTAAGCATGGGGAGGAATACAAGGTTTTCAGGAGTGGTCAGCATGGATTCACCAAGCAGAAAACATGCTTGACCAATTTGATAGCCTTCTATTGATGGTGTAAATGGCAGGGTAGAAGAGGGGAGAGCAGTGGGTGTTGTCTACATCAACTTGAGCAAGGCTTTTGACACTGTTTCCTGTAACATCCTTGTAAGAAAGTTTAGGAAGTGTGAGTTGGATGAGTGGATAGTGAGATGGATTGAGAACTGGCTGAAAACAGAGCTCAAACGGTTGTGATCAGCAGTACAGACTCTGTCTGGTTGGAGGCCTGTAGCTAGCGGTGTTCCCCAGGGGTCAGTACTGGGTCCAGTCTTCAGCGTACTCATCAATGACCTGGATGAAGGGATGGAGTGTACCCTCAACAAGTTTGCTGATGATACAGAACTGAGATGGCTTATACACCAGAAGACTGTCCTGCCATTCAGAGAGACACATGGAGTGTTGTTTGGCATTCCTATGCCACCTGCTCTAGGTGAAACTGCTTTAGCAAGGGGGTTGCACCATGTGACCTCCAGAGCTCCCTTCCAAACCCTACTATTCTGTGATTCTGTAATGAAAGACCTGAAGGAAATGCTTTGAAAAACACTTTTGTGATGCTTGAGAATATGAACATAGCATCTGCTTCTGAGCACCTGGTTTATGCTGACTCCTTGCAGCCATGATAGAAAGACAAGGTGAAAAGTCATGCTCATAATTACCTTAAAAGGAGAGCACAAGCATGCTTGCCATATGGGAACAATATTGGCAGACTGAAATAATTTGATTCATTGTCAGTTTGTATCAGCTGAAGGCTTGCCTACACTTGAATTTTTCTTTTCTCTTTTTAGCTTGTGCTCTTCTATGTTAAAAGAGCTGGTGTTCTCAAACAATACTCTTGTTGCCAATCCACTGTTTCCATGTACAATAATAAACGCATGATGGAAGTACCTCTCAGTGAGAGGTGATGTTTTCCACAATTGTGAAGTTTATTTGTAAAGGGCATCTGAACATGTGCGAAGTCCTCTACTGTGGTCCCCTGCTACTGCCAGCTCATGCTGCCTAGACCAGACTATGCTATTCAGCGCTACTTTACATCCACAGTCTATTCTGCATGAATTCAGGTATCTGAATCAAATCTTATGTCTCAGGTTATGCCTGAGGTTGTGGACTACAGTTCTCACACACAATCATGTGAGTGCTCAGCTTTCTAGGTAGCAATCTGAGCAAAACTGAGATCACAACCATGCCACAATAATGGCACTCTAGATTCATATAGATGTGTGGAGGAAAGCAACGTATTTTATGAGAGACTTCACAAAAAGAATATCTGTTATAAAGAGGTGGACTGTATACTCATGTGAGATCCCATTGCTGAGGTATTGCATTTGGTCAATCCCATGTACACCTTTGTGGTTGCCACCCACAACACAGGACAGAGTTAGTCACTGAAATCCGGGCTGTGATGAGAGCCCTGAAAGTTCAGAAGATCACAGCCAAGAAATCTTGCCTGAGCTGATTAGGTAACCTTGTCTAGAAGGAGAGTCACCTGCAGGAGTTAGTGTAGGCAGGGAGATATTAATACCTTGGTGCTGTGCTATCAAGTGTTTGCTGTTGTAGGATGTGCTTCTTTGCTTCTTTTTATCTTATTGCATTTCTCTCTCCAATATTTGTTTTATAAAATAGAAACTGCATGAAGGGAAATACATGGTAGAAAAGTGGGTCAATTCCATTGCTTAATGTATGTGAGAAATTAATGTGCTCCCTATTGCCTCGAACTGAGAGGAATCAAACCATTTATCTGACGTATAGCCAGGAGAGATACTAGAGATGTACAGGCTTCCTAGTTCTTTTCTTTGTATTGCTACATCCACACCCCATGCTTCTTGCCTCCTGCTTCCTGCTCCCCATACTTTACATGCGCTCTTCCTTCTACTTTCTTCATCTTCCTACCTCTAAAAGCCACAAATTAGCCAAAATGGTGGCACCATGTGCATTAAGGATTAGGTTTAAAGGAAGTACACTTTTCCCTGTTGCAGTAGTTATGGGGGGAAGAAAGTGTTCTGACCTTTTAACCAACATAAAGTATAATATAACAAAATAGGCAAGTCACACAGCACAAATGTTTCCATCAGGGAAAGATATTTTGGTTGCTGCAGAATTCTAGCTGTTTTGCAGCACCCATTATGTTGATACATGAGTGCTTTCTTTTTAGAAAAACAAGCCAAAGAATATGCTTTAATTTGATGCACAGATTGTATGACAATACGATTCACTTGGCACTTTCAATAGTGCCGGTGATTCTCTTCCACCCTGTTTCCACCTCTGCAAACACTATTCCTTGAAAGATGATGTTTTCATTGTTGGAGGACACACCTAACATGTTTCATCCTCCAAAGCAGGGGCAGCCTACTGGAGTGTCCCTGCAGTAATCAGCCTTATTCAGTGGCACTGCCTTTAGAAAATAATGCTGTATGCACCCTGAGGGAGCAACAATGAGTTGGAAGAAGGTAATGAAGTAAAGAGAGAGGAATAAAAGAGAGAAAGACAACAACATGCTAGAGTCATCACAGATATAGCTGAGGAAGATAATGAAAGGGTAAAGAGGTTCCCTGGAAAGCATGGTGGATACCATGATGGGGCGCTGTAAAACAGCCTATAGAAACCTCTCCTATTTAATTTGCATTTAAGGTTTTAACTTGGCACATGAGTATTCATATTCACTAATACTTTTTACTGATCACAGTTATGTGTTTCATCCTTTTCTACTGTTCACAGGATCCTCACTGTTATTTATTAAAATTCATTGAAAATGTCTTTGCATTCATGGGTTCCAGTCTTGAGCGATTCATTAAAATTCCCACCTTCACTTCACTTATTCATTAAGCAATTCATTGAAATGCCTACATTTACTGAACCTTCAGATGCTTTATTTTATTCTGTAAATGTGCACAGTGTTAAAATCCCCATACACAGCACACAAAAATCCCCACTTGAAATGTGATTAAAGTTTTATAACATTGTACCTATCCCTTAATACACATGTTAATCGTAATTAAATCTTATATGGAAAGCTGAGCACATTGTTCTCATGTGGCCTTTAAACTTTAGAAGAGTGGAATACATTTCTCATTTTATTCCTAACATTAAATGTAGCACATGAGAGTAAACTCTACACTGAGTCACCAGTCCAGCCACCTGCATGCTCCCTTCCTTAACTTCACAAAAGCAAAGAGTTGTTGGAAAACCTTGGGTTCCCTTAACATCTTCTTGTTTTCCACCTCATAAGTCCTTTCTTCCTATGCTCTGAAGTTAGTACATCACCAAAAATCTGTTTGCATCTATCATTACAAAACTACTCACCAGGGTTCACTACATGCTGCCTCAAAAATGCCAGTAGAGTGGATGGGATGAAACATGAAATAGGCACTGTTTGGCCTTCATCCCTCCAAATTGCTTTGTCTTCAGAACATGTAATACGCAATATACCAGATGCAAATGCAAGATATGTACAGCACAACAGCAGAGCAAGGGAACTTTGAACGCTTCACCAGAAAAGGGAGAGCTGATTACAAAATGTCCCAGTGCTGGGTGGATGTGAATGACTCCAAATAAAAGAACATTAACTTCATGACATCATGGCATGCACTGTGCATAGAACTGTCCTTTTGAGTCACTCAGTGGAAGTTTGGAAAAGCTGGACCATGTTTCAATTATAAACATGTGTTAAGAATGGAGAATTCTCCTCCAGATGAATGCCTGAATAATTTACAGCTGCTCTCTCAGTAAGACTCCCATGTAAAGTCTGTTTATATAAATATTAGTTTTTGCAAACATAGGGATTGAAAGCCATCTGGCCAACTCTAAATTTCTTTGTTTAGCAGTGATGGTAGTGTAGCACTTCTTATGAAGGACAGTGCCTCTTATCGTAAGAAACACAGGTGTGAGGTGTGAAGGCTTGGCTTTCAATGTCCATTTCTGGTTTTGTTTTCATTTGCTATCTACTGGAAGACTTCAAATATCAAGCCACACAATATGATGATCACAATGTTTGGGGTAGAAAGTTTGCTTCTAAGGAATGCAAAAGGATACTTTCACAGGAGAAGCAAAATACATAGGATTAAAATAATTTTTGATTTGAGATACGACCAAATACAGATCTGTGGTGTGTGAATGGATACCTGATTGTAATTCCTTTCTTGATGGTGAAATAACAGTTTTGCATTTTGGAGGAAAGAATCTTTCATGTTACCAGATGTAAGCAAGAGAAATGATGAATACCTTTAGATACAGAGCAGAGCAGCAGGAACCAAAGAGCAAATAACAAAAATTTGTATTTATATTTTTTGGCAAACAAAATTAATGCAAATTTATATGTTTAATTTGCATATTCATTTACTATGACTATGTCTGACAACTGGAGAAATCATTTAAGTGGTTAGTGATCATTATTCTCATGCATCATTGAACAACATGTGTAGTAATCTGTAGTTATTTTTATACATGTGAATTCCATAACTGTTTAATAAACTTTTCAAGAAATTATTCCTTGTATGGATTTCCATAGAGTATAAAATCTGCCCAGTTGTAGTATTCACAACCCAGTAGCCTCTCAGCTTTGGGAGAATTGTGTAATTTTCTGACTTCTGCAAGCTGTGAGTGTGAAACAGCAACCATTCTGGGAAGCCTGGGGATGAATTATTCCCAATGGGCAGGATTGAGCAATGCTTTTGAATAGTTAGTCCATCAGAAATGCAGTTTGGAGGATACTGAAATGATTTGTGACATATCAAGACAAAATTTCAAGAAAAACAAAAAATTAAAAAAAAAAAAAAAGAAAATGGAGAGGAGCTGGAAAAATTGAAAAATAAACCACAAATTTTCATTTTAAGACTGATCAACAGGTTAGGAAAAAAAGAGTGCAAAGGAAACAAAACAAAGAAGAGCTCAAGAGCACCAGACAATTCAGTTCATTCTAACACAAGTTCTTGCTATTGCTCAGCTGGTAAACAGAAAATTTAGATTTTTGTGTAGCCCTGCACCCAAAAGGATGGTAGCAAGCAGGGTCTTGAGTCAGTCTGTTCCCTTGCATAGCCAGCCTGTCCCATGTGCTGGGTAGAAACAGGAGAGCTGTGGTAACACTCTAACATCACCTCCTTTTAGCTTCAACTCAGTTGTTTCATTACTTGAATTTTACTAAAG
Source organism: Actenoides hombroni (assembly GCA_024336885.1). Lineage (NCBI taxonomy): Eukaryota > Metazoa > Chordata > Aves > Coraciiformes > Alcedinidae > Actenoides > Actenoides hombroni. The sequence continues at coordinate 5,047,212 of WUAM01000143.1, read as the reverse complement.
GCCAGGTTTACACCTGTGACTTGTCTTTGCAGAAGCAGAGGACAAACTTTTTGCATAAACTGCTGTGCTCCCACTCTTCCACAAAAGCTGTTCCAGACCCTATCAAAACCTCTGCCTTTGGGGTCAGAGGATTTATATAATCAGTGCTACCACTGCTAAGGACCTGGACATGGAGAGTCACACACCGGACATTGTAATCTTATCCTGAAAATATATTCCTTAACAGAAAAAAAAAGGATGTTGGTCTATTCCATAAAAAAACTGAAACATCTCAGTGTGCAAACTTGGGTAGTGGGTATAGTTATTTTGGCAAATATGTGTTTTTGAAGAGAGGGATTGTTTTTCCAAATAGTTACTGATGTCTGTTCAGCAGCCTGAGACATGTTTCTAGCACTGATTGTAGAAACTGCTTTTAATTTTAACTCTGCTTCTTCCTTTGGTGGCTTGAAGCATGCAAATATACTCACTCACCAACCCTCTCCTGTGCCAGATTTGACAGAAACTAGTTCTCACTTCCCCTATCTTTATATGGGCAGTGTCTTCTATATGCTAAAAAGAAAGTCATGTAATATATCTTCATTTTCATAAGGTGGTCTATTTGCAGCATGGATAATTCCTTGTTCTGCAGATCAGAGAACTTCATGGCTTCACATTCACCTTCCCCCTCAACTAACCATGTCAAATGTGATGGTATGGGATGCCCTGTGTTAAGACTTCTCCCTTTCTGCAAATGTATAATTTGACAAACCGTTGCATATATTTTACTCACAGTACTATGAAGGATTTCCTGGTAGCTAAATTCTTGTTTGACATTTTGCAAATCAACAGGAATTTATATCCAGCAGAATACTGATGTAAAAAAATATCTTGCTGATGACCACACGCTATTGATAGTCCTTGCTTTCACTTCTGTATTGCATATTATCTTTTATCCTGTGTCTGTCTGGAAGCTTATTTGTGAACAACAGCTCATTCAGTTATTTATGTAAAGTTCAAATGTACTTTAGAAAGTAGTTGATTTCAGAACTAAATGGAGATAATAAGAACTATGATGGTTTCTATTAAATTATATTTTTACCAACATATCAGAGCCTGAATTTGAATGTGAGGTTGCTTGTGCATAGCAATATACTGCATACTAATTTCCTCCAGATATGTCCTTAGAGGGGTAATAAATCTAGTTTTTCAATCCATCCAGAACCTTTATTTTAAGTGCCTATAATTTTTCATCTTGATGGCAGTGGGTACAATCCAAAGCTCAGTGAAGTCAACACGAGTCTGTTCATCAAGTATTTGGAATGTTGGCCAAGGATCTGTCTTGTTGGGTTTTTTTAAGCTAAGTTATTCACATGATAACCAAGCAAGTCCATCATCATTATTTTGTTCAAGTGCCTATCTGGAAGCCAGTTGCTGTTGTAAGAGCAAAATGGTTAGGTTTTGTTTAAGCAGGAGAATACAACCTATGCATTGCACCTTCGGAGCGAATTCAAGGTGGCATTTCTGTAGATGCAAATTTAACCACAATCTTGAGTATTTTGTGAGTGTATGAAGTGTATGGCAAGCAATAGGTGATAAATAGCAACTCTAGCTGCCTGTCCTCTAGTCTCACAGGCTTTTTCTGCTGTGAAAATTATTGGCCTGTATAAGGGACATTTCTGTTGCATGTGATGAAGATAAATAGACAGAGATGATTTATGGAAAATTTTCTTTAGAAAAGTCATCCTAGCATGTTACCGAAATACCAGTTTTCTAGTTGCTGTATAACAAAGTTGGGGTTTTTTTAATGTGATTGTCATTTTCACAGAAAGTCTTTGTTTGTTGTCAGCTGCTCTGGGCAAAGAGTGTATGGTATTTCACAAACTCCCAAAGCGACATGCTGGATGAATCCTGCCAAGATGAGACAAGACATTCACCTAAAACCTATGGCAGAGCTTCACAGAGAAAAGATTTACTAGGTCACCTAGCCCATGTTCTCATCCCTCCCAGCAGGGAGTATTAGGCATCATGCAGTCCTATTTAAAGTGTCCAAAGCAACACATTTAAACAGTTTCTGCGGCTTCACAATGTTCTTTCATTTATCAGTTTAATTTTGTCCTGTTGTGCCTAGTTAATTCTTGCTGTAGCATCCAGCATCATCCTGATTCCCTGGCTACTTCTTTGTTTCAGTATATGCATTTGCCAAATTTTGAGATGCAGCTGATATATATTTGGAGAGGAAATTAATTTTGAGATTATGACCCCTTAGACTATCCACACTCTAGTTCCCTAACAGCTGGATTTTGTCACTTACTCCCATGTTATTCCCTTCTCTGTGCCCTTGTTGTTATCCTTTCCCTGTCTCACAGAGGCTTGTATCTTGTGTTACATTCAAGCAGAGGACAGCAGGTCTCCATGACTTGATACCATGAGATAAGGACCTGCCTAAAGATGTGTGCTATCCAGATACTATGTTGTTTAGTCTCACATGATTTTCAGATTTGATGTTGAGATCTCTGTGTGATTTTGTACCTTATGGTATGAAAAGGGAAGGGCTGAATAATCACGAATGTTCCTTCAGACTATAATGTTTCCGTGTCTTGGCATTTCTGTAACACCTTACAAAGTGAAATGGACTGAGCTTCTTGGCCAAACAGCAATACTTTTTGAAAATATTAAAATTAACAAATGAGTACAGTAACCTGAGTTCTAGAAAGGCCTTCAAACACTATTCATGCTCTCCTAAAAAAAACGCAAAATCTCAAAACATTGTTTTTCTGAACTGAATGCTGAGCCTTGCTTCCATCACAAAAGAGAGTACACGTGTTGTCATGTAACGATCTTTGCGGTCCAATTCTATTTGTCACAAAGAAACCACCAGATAGAAGAGACATTAGCTAGGTTTGAAAATATTTTTCTTTGACATTGTAAGCACTTGGGCTTTGAAACTAAGTTTTCAATAAGGGCTGATCATATCTCAGCTTGCCTGGCTTCCTAACTGCCATCATGATGTTTTTGTTCCAGTTGGCACTGGGACTTGTTCTATCATAACTTAGCATGAGAGCATTTGGTTTTGTGCTGAAAGATGTTGATGCTTTAAAGTTTAGTGAGGACAGCAGCTGCAGGCGCCTCTGCTTCCCCTCCAGGAGACACATGCCCAGCAGGTGCCCAGACCCTGAAATATATCTTGGGGTTAGACAGATATTCAGAAACTTTCCAAACATCAGGGCAGGGAAGTACTCTGCAATTTAGCCATTTTAGTCAGAGATACTTTCTAGACAGCCCCTTTCACGTTTACAAAGCTTATGTGACTTTCCTTGCCTAAAGAAAAATGGTTTCCATGTCTTTCTGTTACCTGAAAACACATCCATCCCTTTTATCTCAAAAGCATACTCTGATACACAGTGCACTTTGCAGATAATGATCCGTCTATAATTGCATCTTGTCTCTGTGGTTCTATAGATTCAGATTCCTGTCTGGCATCCTGCAGTGTTTTTGGTCACTGATTTTCTTAACCAGACACTCTCTGCTGCCCTCTTTATTGTAAAGGACTGTTGGGTTCCACTGGCTACCAATATATTTTACAGTAACTCTTAGATCTTTTCTCCTCAGGTGATCTGTATTTTTCTGGACTTTCTTCCTTCACTGACTGTATGTTTTGGCAAACCTTTTGTATTTCTTAAGATTTCTGAAGTTCTTTCTACACATTACTTCCTGCTGTCTCTCTGGTTTACTGCTTCAGAATGGTGACTGATCATTGAGCTGGATTTACTTTTTATGTGTGTTTTCTTTACCTCTTTTGTATTAATTTTGGAGGGGAAGAGTTAAATATTTTTTTTTCTTTCAGCATTGGTAAGGGCCACATCTTTTCATCACATTTTACATATGGCATATCCAGTCATCATCTTCAGGAACTGAGCGTTTATCTTTGGAAACATAGAAGAGAAGCAACCATTCCAGTCTGCTAATTAAGTCAAAGGCAAGTGTCCACAATAGTTGAGTTATGGGCCATGTTGTGGTTGCGTATTATTGTACTCTGAGAATATTCTTTATTCAGACAGTCAAAGCAGGTGAATCAATAAGGACACCACTTCTTACAAGATATAGAAAAACATTTTGGATAGTTCTAGGTGGATTAAAAAACAGCATGATACAAATGGAGCAAAAGAGAGTCCATAGGATCTAATGTGATTTTGCAATTAACTGACTAATTAAATGAAATAAAAAATTGCCATGCAGAGTTTACGTACTATTTTGCCAAGTGTTCAGCCTGGTACGTGATCCTTGACACAAAGGTCTTACACAAGAGCACAAGTGTAACATAGGCTAGGGTGGGATTTTCTAGAATGCCAAGGCTCTTTCACTGTAGCAGCCAGCGTCTTTGCTTTGACCATGTGATAACTTGTTCCTGCACCCTTTTTTTCTTTATGAGATATTTGATGTACCCCAAGAGCAACAGCACATATTAACAATGAGCTGCTCAGTTTTAGGTTAAGAAGCAGAATTCTAGCACAGCATAACCTCCCTCTTGCTCCTCCTTTCCAGGTTTCTGCTCAAGCTTCTACCACTCCTGTTTATGCAGAGAAACATGCTTGCTCTCCAAATAATTAAAAAAATAAAATAAAATAGAGAGGTAGGAATGTGATTACAGTAACTATAATTCATGCTGAGTGATAGGGAGAGACCTGACCACCCAACATGGTAAAAGGCCACTGCCTTTTTATAGTTATACAATATCCTAGTATAACTGAAAATGTTTCCCGAGTATCTCAAGGGTCTGAAGTAGCTTGTTTGTTAGAAATCTTTTTTTTCAGCTGTTTTGCAATTTTTCTTTACTTCACCTCTGAGCAAAAATTAAAAATAGGTAGAAGAGATCTTTCATTTCTATGGAAGTCAGAATTGGAATGTGTTAGTATGCTTTTTACCCACTCCCAGCATTTATTTCATTCTTTCCACAAGTCCAGTGCTTTCTCCACTTTTCAGGATCCTTCAGACTGAAGCTACTCAATGGTAGATATTTTCATGCTTCAAGGCTTAAAAATAGAAGCAGCTTTAATGAATCCAATATGCTCAAAGAGCAAACAATGTTTTCTAATATCCTGAAGGTTTATACACCCATTTCTGGTCAAAAAATCATAATGGAATTGTGAAGGGATATCTATTAACTTCCAGTCACTTCTGGAAGACTGCATTATTGCCAGTTTATGCCCATGTTCTACTCATGTTAAAAAATAAGTCACAAAAACCATGTCACTGATTATAAAGAACTGCCTGATGGAGTGTTGTTTCTGACAGCTGTCTGAGCCTGAAAATACAAGAAGAGCATGCTCTTGAGAAAGGGAGACATGAAAAGAAGACCAATACGAGCTGTGTTTACTGAAATAAGGGCTTTGGAAATAAGGTGCTGCTGGACATCACCATATGCTTAAGAGTCAGAGCTCAGAAGTAAGTGTAATTGAAACATTTAAGAGCTGGTGTTAAACTAAATCCAGCTGTTTCTGTGGTGAAGTCTATTTTGAAATCAAAGGTCCACAGATTTTCAGTATCACTCAGTTCCAAGGTTCCAAAAGGGATGTTGATGTAATAAAAGTATTAAAACAAGATGGAAAATTCTTTAAGGCCTATTGTTCGATGAGAAATTTTCCTTAAAGAACAGGATGCATAGAAATGATTAATGTATTTTCAGTTTAACAGCAAGGTGAAGTTGAACAAATCCTTCTCAGTGTTATCTGGGATAGTTTCAAAGCAATCATGGCAAACTGTATATCAGCCTAAAGTAGAAATCTATCCTTTCTAGCAGATCATGTTGAAAAGCAGTTGCTTATTACTATTCTAACAAGATTGGTGTTCCTGTCCCTTGATGAGAGTTGTGTTGAGGGCAGTACTCTCTAACATAAATGCTGAAGTAGTTAGACAGTGGAGTCTACTTTAGTCTACAATTACCCTAATGCAGTAGACCTGAGAGAAGTCACTGTCATTTTCATATTTCCTTCAAAAGGTAACCTAAAAAAGAATCAAAACCAACAAAAGAAGTAATTTATTATGCATGTATAAAGCCCCCAGTTCCTTTAATTAACTACTGCATAGATCAGGGTATGTACAAACAGGATATTTGGTCAGCCAAGGCTTGGAACCTACACAAAGGTGTTATTCCTGCATGTATACAAGCCCAGAAATTTATTTTATGCATATGCTGTGTTTATATGTTTATCCAGTGATTTAGCACTCACCTAAAATGGAGCTTACTTGGAAGACGGTCAGTTGTCCATCATAAAAATAACCATAAACAGTAACTGGCATTGACTAGGTAATTACAATGTTGAGTTTATGTCATTTGCTTAACACAGCAGTATCTTCTCTGACATGTCTGCAATATATAACCTGAAGAGGTAAGAAAAAATTCCCACTTTATATTTCAAAATTTGGAAAAAAGATAATGTTTTAAGCTACAATGAGCTTATTACTGGGAAAAACAAAAGATAATAACAATGTGAAAACTAGACAGCTATTTCCTATATAACTTATGGTAAGTGCACATTTAAACAAAACTGTCATAATAATACATCTAGAATATATTTATCCCAATTAAATATTGATTATGTGCTACATTCTCTGTGCATAACCTCTGTAATTTGAAAGGGTATTTATATCAAAACATAACATGAGAATCCTTCCTTCAGATATAAGACTCTGTAAATAATTTTCTAAATTAAAAACTTCTCTACTTTGCTGCTCAAAGTTTATTAAACAATGTGTATTCATCCATGGGATGAGCTGGCAGAGCAGTTTTCTGTATAAGACATCTTTTTTATTTTTCATTATACTTGCATCTTAGATTAATAAAACTATATACATGGTCAGTTGCATAGGCAGAGCCAGTAATTTCTTTGAGGAGTAGACAGTTTTCTTGTAATTGAAAAACCTGTGATGGTACCCCACCTCTCTCACCAACAGTAATGCAACATTGCTCTGCAAGCATGTCAAGGAGAATATACTCAGCTCCTTGGTTTGCATCAATATAGCCTCAGATCAAGTATCTCTGTGATCATGGGCACCACTAATCTTTAGAAAAAAATTTGTTTTGCAATAAGATCATTAATTGTAAAGAAACAGTTCCCCTGATACACCTTCCTAACTGTAGATGAAGAGCACTTCTAACCAAAGGTTGCATCCAAATGATCATACTTAACAGAAAACTGTTAATCAACCTATCTTCTTGAATATGTCAAATTGCCTTGTGAGCTCGTTTACACCTTTAGCCCTTAAAAATCCAGTGGCAGTGATTCCTTGAAATTTTCTCTTTCTTGAAAGATGCATTTTCTGTTGTTGGTTTTATATCTGCTGCCTAAAAAATTTGTGTAACCTTCGTGCTGGGAGAAACTCTGAGTAATTCCTCTTTTCTTTCCTGTTCTCCTGACATGTATAATTTGCTATTACTATATTTGTGACTGATTTCTTTCCCAAGTGGGAAAAACTGCTCCATACTCAGCATCACTCTCATAACTGTTTGCTCTACTGTTCTGGTTGCATACTGCAACTGGTAAATAAGATACTAGTACATGGCTGTGTTATACAGTGGAATAGTGATGATTTCTGGTTTATTTTCCATACCTTTCCTAATAATTCCAGACAGTATTTTCCTTATACCTTCCCCTTTTAATTTCATGGTTTTACTGCTTAATTTTAACCAACTTCAAACTTAATTTAAATATATTTCATAATTAATATGGTGGTTTCTCTCAACACCATACTTAAAGTTAGGAAATTAAGAGATGCAGATCAGGAAAGTTTAGGTAGGACCATTCTGCATTCAGCGTACTGACTAAGAAATTACCCACTCTATGACTACCACAGATTGTAATACGTGTTGGTTCATTGCTGCAACTAAGACTATGTTCTCACACAAAGATCTGTCCCTCTATGGGAGTCTGAAACCAAAAATCTTTCATAGGACCAAACTGTCACATGTCAAGACACTGAATGGAGCAGCCTTTTGTTGGAGTTATCAGCTAGGAGTGATTGTTGACCAATATGTGATGCAGGGAATAAATCAAACTAATTATGTGGAGAAGGGAGTGGTTTGTAATGTTACCAGAGGTAAAATATAGCTAGAGCACACCTTTATCTGCCAGCAATGTGTATTACACAAAAAGAAGTAAGATCTAGGAAGTGGCTTTAGTTATGACAAATAATGTTTTAAGAGTGTTACGTCAGTAAAAGAAGCTGATTGTAATACTGATCACTAATGTACTTCAGGAATACTTGAAACAAGAATGACATATTTTCAAAGAGTGGGCCAAAGAAGGTGAACAACTCAAGAGGTTTTGATGGATCTGATGTGGAAAGTCAGTCTCTCTTACACTACTAGAGGCTGAGTGCCTGTAAAAAAGGCCAGATCATGGCTATGACATATGACCACAAGAGGAATTTCTGGAAATCAAGAATTGATAATTTCTTACATAGCAACTCAAAGATACTGAAGAAAAGGCAAATCACGATCCAGAGTGATGTTTATGGAGTGTAGATGATGCCCTTGAAAATGAGATTGCACAGAACTTAAAATATTCCCAGTGAATGGACCTGTTACAGGAAGGTGACAGCCTCAAAAAGTGGCACATGAACATGTACATCCTGTAGCAAACAACACTCACCACTGTAATTGATAGTTTTTGGAAGAAGATATAAGAAATGCATTGGATTTTATCATGTTGCCAGAGGTTGCAAGAACCAGCAGAATATGAATAGATAGCAAGGACAAAGAGGATGACTACAGAGCCATTAGCTCACTGCTGTTCTTCGTTGCAGTAATGGCCAAGGTAGCAGCAGAAGATGAATGAACTGTCAGCATGAAAACAAATGGAACACATTTTAATTTCAAGTTGGACACAGGTGCTCAAGCCAAACTGCTACCCAGAACAGTGATGTTAGGTCTGGAAAAAAAAAAATACTCACCCCCTCACCCCTCCACCACACCCCACCCCCCCC
>WUAM01000143.1:5021917-5038151 GCA_024336885.1 Actenoides hombroni | reverse complement strand
CCACCCCCACCCCCCCCCCCAAACAAAAGAATAACTAAATCTTTGGTTTACAACGCTGAATGTGTATCTACTGAGCGTGCCCAAGTACTAACTGTAAAGAATAATTGGAAAGATAAATGAATTACCTCAGAATGAATACATTTATTTTAAAGCAAGCCCTGCTGTGTTCTGAAAAGCAAGGATGTAAACATTAGAAGGACAGTAAAAGACGTCTCTGCCCATCACAGGAAGTTTGAAATAGATGATCTTTAAAGGTGTCTTCCAAACCAAACTGTTCTGTGATACTGTGATTCTATGAGAAAAAAACAATGAAATTGCATTCCATCCATCTTCCAGGGGTGAGAAATACAGAATTAGGTTGGAAAAACCTCGTCATTCCATAGCCCAAATGAAATTTTCTGTCATCCCAAGGCAAATACTTAAAGATCTAAATGCACATTTCCTGGAGTCTCCAGAGGCCAAGACAGAAATGAAAAAAAAAAAAAAAGAAAGTAAAGAAAAACAAGAGAAAAGGATTAATAAATCCACTGCCTACAAGATAAACATTGGGAGGAAATGGAAGGTATTAAATATTTTTCTACAAGTGGATTCCACAGCTGTTCTTAGAAAAAACAATAGGGTGGAGAAGGAGACTATAGCCTGGTGAGTTCATTGCTAAAATAAAGCAGCCCTAACAAAACCAGGTAGACTATACAAAATTTGCCAGATTATCAACATATGGCAGAACTGGGCTCATTTCTTCTCTGTCTACACTAACATGTAGGAAAGGACTGCTGTAGTCACATTAAAAACTTGGATATGCAGATGTTGCTGCCTCCCAATTTCTAAAACTATAGTCGAATAGGGCAGACATTAGATCAGTTAATACACAGGTTTATGTCAGTATTTTTGAAGACCATTGTTGTCTGAGATTGATCGTGATACAGTGCATAGGGATGGGCTGCAGAGTGTTGCTCAAAAGAAGCAGGAGGGAGTCCAGGAGTTCTCTCAGAAGAGTGTTAACAAAATAAGCATGGGTATTTAGTAATCAAATTAATTAAATAATGATCAATAAGGATGAGTGGATTCTGGGCAAGAATCAATCTCTTGAAGATGAATCCAGTATCAAAAAATTATTTATAAAGATATTACACATACTGAGTTATATGTGTTATTTATCTTAACAATCTTTGCATATGCTTTAGACTTATAGAAATTCTTAAATATATATGCAATATATAAAGTTTATATTTGTTTAAGTATGTATTTGTCTAAATAGTCTTTATGACATTTTTATTTTTTAACATTATTGTCAAATACTTATATTAAAATGTATCTGTATATATACATGGGATTCAGTTGTAGGTATCATGGAAGAGATTTATACAGGAACAAAGAAATAAAGAAATTAAAATGTTTAGTAGGGAGAAGAAACAGGTTTGGGAAAAAGAAGGGGAGACAGTAAGATGTAAAAGCTGAAATAATATGTTCTCCAAGAGCTTAAAAACAGGCTACCCAGTTCTTTTGAACTAGATCCTAAGTCAGCATTCTCAGAGAGGTTTCCTGTTGTTACAGCTCCAAGAAAAGAAAAGGGAACAAAAAAGATACTAGATCTAAAAGTGCTGCAAGTGACTTAAGAAAACAGTAATTCTCCAGACCTGCCAGCTACATATACTAAGGCATCACTAAAGTGTTTAATGGCATAAATGTATCTCAGTCTATGTTTAAACTGTGATAATGCCCACTTGCAAGTGGTTTGAGCTATCTTTATAGTTATACTTTATACTGTGTGTCTAGATCTAAAGGTAAAGGAGAACCATGCCTTGTTTCTTGTATTTATGTAAATATGGTTTCTGCCCTTCTGAACTTCTCTGCACTACATGTTTTAGGCTGAGGTGAGATGACTGAAGCAGGAATCACATCAGCCTACATGATAATGATGGGCATATAAGGAAGTGCACCGTCTCCCATTTAGTAATTTAATGAGAAAGTGCTATACAACTCTTCTTAAAGGCTGAAAAATAAATTACGTTGACAGAGGATTATTTCCCTACATTTGTTCCTTGGGTACTGTGACTATTTTATGTAGTGCTACTATGCAGGATTAAAATCCAAATTTGCATGCAAGTTCATTACCAACCATTTAATCTTTAGAATTAGCTATATGAAGACTGCCTGGCAAAGGTTACTTAGGATAAATTAATACAACTTTTTTTCTTTTTTTTTTTTTTTTAAATTGTATTTGGCAGACTAGTTGCTCCATAAAATAGCAACCTGGAGAAACAAGTAGAAATTTGGACTAACTTTATGAAAGATAACAAATAATTTCAGATGTACAGCTCCCACTGTAAAAGCAACTAAACTTACATAACTGAGTGGTTTGAAAGCCAATATTCAGTATTCAAATGCGCATTATACCTAGGTGAGTATCAAATTATTGAAAATGAGTCAGAAAATTTATATTTAAGTATAGAGATTCTGTGTCCATATTAACAAAAGTTGTGTCATCATAAGAGTAAAGTATTTGAATACATTTAAGATTCCTCTATACATATTTTTAAGATTCATATTTAAAAAATTATATGAACATATTTTAAAGGTACCAGTAGCCCCTGAGGGTATGCTGTTTGGTTTTTTTTTTCTAAAATGGCAGAGAGAAAAAAGTCATGCAGAGAAAGAAACAAAGAGAAACTGTAGCAATAAAAAGAAGCTTCACAGTAGAATAGATTCAGTCATTGCAAGTATAATATTGTTTTGTTTACCATAATAAGCTTTATTTCATGTTCTTACAATAAAATAACTCTTCACCATTGCCGTAAGCCACAGTACATGTTCATGTAAGCAAGTTTTGTCGTCAGTCTTTTTAAAGCGTATATGAGTTTTCAAAGTCAAGGATAATAAAAGCTATGAAATTTCTTCTCAAAGTGCGAGTAAGATTTAACTATAGGCATCAATACAAACATATTTTCATTTTAGATAAGGAAGACACTCATTTCTGCCTATAACTCTGTAGATAGCTTATTTGTTAGAAGATTTATGCATTAGTATTGAAATATACTTGGTCCAGTCAGCACTATAAATCATTCCCAGTCAATTTTTAAGCATATTTTTAAATATCTAAGAATAATAAGGTTTTCCATCTCGAAGAGGGCTCAGTTCTGCAGCACTTGCAGAGAAGGGTCATTTCAGCAAAGTCACAATAAAATGCTGCAGGTTCCAGTTCAAATAGACTAATTGACACAGGCTGAATTGCTACCAGTTCTGTGAAGCAGGAGTAAAAAAAAATTATTTCATCAGATTTGTGTGAAATATAAACCCCTTTGACCTTAATAAAAACAGCTCTGGGATCTGTCTATGAGACTTTGTCTTTTTCTGCTGCAAGTGACTGTGATGCTTGGGCACTTGGGAGCCAGCACTTGTCTCCTGTTCTTCCTTGTCCAGTAGCAGAACAAGGCACATCTACTGCTTTTTAGGCCTTATGTCTGGATTTTTCCATTCAAAACTTTGTAAACAAGTTTTCATGTAAGATGCTTACAAGGACTGAGCCACATTTGCCAACTGTCAGGACAGAATATATTATAGCATGGTATATAATATAATATACATATAATATATAATAGTCATCTTTGTATTGATACATTTCTTGATTTTTCCAAGTCTCCAAGAAAATGAGGGAAAAGCTTATTCATAAATTACTACTTTTACTGGACTTCTAATACATTAAAGTTCCGTAAAACACAGAGACAATGCTGCAGAGCAGGTGTAGGTAATATTGATGGTGTAGATTCACTGTGCGGGTCCCATAATCTCCTTCATGTGTCATGTGCTGAGGCAAAGCCTGTCCTACAGTAGAGCCATTTCATCACCATTAGAGCATGCCCCATGTCTTCCTGGATGTAGAACATCCCAATAGCAGTCCCTAAACAGCAACAGCCTCAACTATCATTTTGGACTAAGCTGTGTGAGGGAACTGATATAGGTATCATTATTGACGAAATAGGTAGCAGATAATCCAGCAGAAACTGGGGAAGGAAAAAGAAAAAAATTTAAAAGCTTAGTGTGTTTAGTGTCCCACCCTACCTCAAATAAATGATGAAATCATGGTGTGGTTTCCTTTTGGCATACGAAGGTAGGTTTTCCAATAAAAAGAAATGTGTCTTTTAGCACAATGTTTTTAAAGCCACTTAGTAATATACTGAAAAAAATTATCAAGGCTGGTCAGAAGAAAATGAATGCAGCCCCATTTGCATTTTTTTTATTCAGCTCTGACAAACGTTTGTGAAACTGGACAACATTTTTTAAAAATTGCTTCAGAAACAGTAGTAAAAATTTTGAAAGCCTAACTACACTGAAAAAAAAAATCAAATTAATCTTTGAATTCAATGTTTAGATGGAAATGCTTATTTAATATTGTTTTATAGCACAACATGAAAACTTCAATACTGAAACACTGATAATTCAAGCATTTACACCAGTTTGGGTTTTTTTCATTGTTTTGTTTTAATATACTGGCAACACGATAACTAACTTCCAAAAATTTCCATTTTGACTAGTAGCGTTGAAGGGGCAGTTAGGAGACAATTTCCTCAGGGAAGTTTGTCTTGTAATGCTGGGGGTTTTTTGACCCTTCTTCATATTCTATTTGCTACTGGCAAGATAGCAGACAACCACTCAAACCACTGATCAGATCCAGGGTTGTCAGTCTTGGTGCGTACTAGATGGATAGTTCATATGACCACATCTTAAAGACCAGATTTCCAAGTACAATTATGCCGACACAGTTGTCAAGACATAGATATGCTACTGTCATCTATTAACTCTGCTAAAGGCACTGAAGGAACCAAAAACCCCTCCCTGAAATGCTTTAGACACAAACAAGAGAAAGAAAAACAGAAATTAAAAAAAAAGTAAAAGCCAGAAACCTAGTGTAAAAGAATGGAAGCAGAAATGCATCAGAATGTAGGAAAGCACTGACACCAAAATGTGAAAAATAAATGAACAATGTGGACTTTATCAAGGATCTTTTAAAAACTTCTCAGGTAAGAGATGGAGTTCAAATTATAGACTCAAACCACAGCCAAGAAGTAGTCTTTGATTCACTTCCACAAGACTTCCTGACAGTGTGAAAGTAAAGGATAACTAGATTACAATACAGTTCTTCTTCTTCTTCTTCTTCTTCTTCTGGAATAAGACTCTTCTGGGATGTGAGGTCAGGCATAATGTGCTTTCATGAACTAAATCAACCAATTGCTTTTCCGATATAAGAGAAGAATACATCACATTGACTAGGATAGAGACATCCTCTGTACAGTGTACAACTTGCGCAGCTTCCTTTAGTCTGTTCACACAGAAGCACTGTTTTTTGCCTTTGTATTTTCAAAAATTTCAAGGGCACTAACCCCATGGGCTCCCTCCACCTTAGACTACTGCTGGGCTAAGGAAGTTATTCCCTCCTTCCACAACTAGAAATTTCTTATTACGTTAAATGTTCCCTTCAGTTTTCTGTGCTATCTGGGTTTGAAAATCTTTGCTCAGAGACTGCTGATACTTGAAGCCAACAGATAGATAGCTTTTGCATTTATTCCAAAAAGACCTTCAGCCTGATGGAGCCTGGATAGGAACTGAGGAAGTCTATTCAAGATAATAAATGTCAGCACATGTTTCCTCCCTTGACATCCTCAATTTGATTTGAAATTAAGTCAGACACTTCCAAGAAGTCAAGAATTTTCTCAGATAGCTTTTAAAATAAAGCACACTTTTTTTCTTTCCTGTTTTAATGAGCTCCTTCTTTGCAGACCTATCCCCTCAGGTAAAGTGTGTGCTTGCTGGTTTGATTCACCCAAGCTTCCCATGTTTCTGAAAGATCCCCCTAATTCCTAGGGTATCTATCTTATATACAGTGTTTCTTAAACCCAGCATTAGTACTTGATTTCTTTATTTACACTTTCTCAGTTTTGTTCTATCCTCTTTATAGTCTGGTGTAATGTACTCAAACTGCCTATCTGCAGTATATAGCCAAGGGACAAACATCTCTTGGATTTGAAGTAATTGTCTCTCAGTGGCAACCATCAAAGAGTTTTCCCTTGGTCTTTGTTTGGGGAGACAGGTAACACAAAATATTGCTGACCCTACATACACCAAGACACCCAACGATACTGCAAATGTACAAGAGCTAATAAGCTGTGCATGCATAAAATTGTGGGAAATCTGTTTCTTGGCAACTTAAATACAAATCTTTTGTACTCACACAAAACAGCTGAAGATCCAAAAGTGGCTGCTACTGTACTCCCCCATACCCTCTTCCTCAGCTATATCAGGCTGTCAAGTTGGTTAGGCATTTCTTCCTTGCAAATCCATACTGACCACGCCCCACCACCCTTGTCCTTCATATGTGTAGTTTTTGTTCTGCCACCTTTCACAGACCCAAGTGAGATTGGCTCACCTGTGATTCCCCAGATCCTCCTTCTTTCCCTTTTTGAAGATAGGAGTGACATCCAGTCCTAGGGAACCTCTCTTGACTGCTACGATCAGTCAAAGATAATCAAGAATGGCCTTGCCTTGACATCCACCAACTATGTGTGTATCACCTTGGGTTTCATGGCATTGTGTATGTTCAACTTGCTTAACTGTTCCCTAATCTGACCCTCCTTCAGTATGGGTAAGTCTTCCTTGTTTCAGACTTTGCCACTGGTTTAAGAGACCTGGAATTCCTGAAGGCAAGTCTTACCAGTAAAGACTAAGGCTTTCCAAAACCCAACCCTGCACACTAGAAAGTGTGTATATATTCCTCTTATGTGGTCTGATCCTGCTTCCACCTCTTGTGTGCTTGTTTTTCACGTGTAAGTTTAGTCAGGAGAGCCTTGCTCATTCGTCCAAGCCTCATGCCACCTTTGATTTCTGTTTATTAGTATGGACCATTCTTGGGCCTAAAGGAGGTGATCATTGATAAATACATCACCTCTCGTCCCTCCAGGACTGTCTTCCATGGGATTCTTTTAAACAGGTCACTCAGCAAACTAAGTCTTCTTGTTCTGCTACTGTTGTTTTGCTATTTGCCTTGTTCCCTTCCCTCAGGATGCATGGCCATTGCAGCCACAGTAGCCCCCAGCCTTCACATCCCCAAATGATTCTTCCATATTTGTAAGTATCAGGTCCAGTAGAGCACCTGCCCTCATTGGCTTCTTGATCATCTGTATTAAGATGTTGTTATCAATGCACTTCAGAAACCTAGTAACAGATACTGAAGTTGTTAAAAGTCACCCATGAAGATCAAAGCCTGTGAACATGAAGCTTCTTCCACTTGTCTAAAAAACATTTCATATACTTCTTCCTGGCCACTATGTTTGTAGGAGAAACCCACAACAATGTCACTCATGTTGTCTTCCTTCTAATTCCAACTCATGTGCTCTCAGCAGGCTCACCGTCCATCTCTAGGCAGAGCTTCAGGCAGTCCTGCTGTACCCTTCTGCAAAGGGCAACTCTCCCTCCATGCCTTCCCAGACTGTCCTTCTTAATTCTCTTTAATCAGTTCACACCGACATCAACCAAGGTCCCAAATCTTCTGGATAATGAGAACACTTAGACCGCCTACTCTGCTAGGAAAGGGCCAGGTATAATATACAGTGACATGATTTGAACACTGATGTGCCTGTCCATGGGCAAAATTGTTCATTTTTTACTGTTGGAGAAATCTTCTAATTGCTGCTAGAGAGCAATTGCAGTGAATTTCAAGAATGATGTTTAGTACTGTATCAGGACTTAGATTATGTAGAATAAAGATGCATTAAAAAGCCAAGCAAACAACTAAATGTACCTGAACAAGGCAGTTCATATTACTCAAGTAAAAAAGGACAACAATCTAAGTTAAAACAATCCCAAATCAATATTTCTTCATGATAGAATTCATTACCAAGTTAAGACATATGGATGGAATTTAAAGAAGGACCTTCAAAGTGTTATCAGTAATAATGGAAGTTCTTGGCAAATGCAGTGCTAATTATACACAAAAACCTATTTAACTGCTCTTTACAGTGATAATGATTAGGATATAAGCCTTTTTCAAATACATACCGTTTCTAAAATCAGATTTTTGGCCATGATTCCTGCCATGGGTTTAGGAGAATTAGATTTGGATTTATTCACTTTCTCTGCCATTAGCTTTATTTGTGACATTGGGTGAATCACCTAATCTGTCTTTCACTGTGATGAAAAGCCCTCACTTTTCCTCTGTTTTGCTCACAGGTTATTTGCAGTAGGACCAATATCTTATTAGCTGAATATATTCTGTGCAGATAAGTGTGGTCATTATTAGATCAGAGGGGTCTCAGTCTGCAGTAGTGCATCTGAAATTTTGCTATATCCATCAAAACAGCTAATCCCTCTGAGCACATCAAAAGATTATTTATTTTTTTTTGCAAGTTGGCTAATATAAATAGTTGTGATAAATTGGTGATTTGGAAAAATATATAATATTCCCTGTAATAATACAACACAACATCCTAATGAGTGATTATATTTGTCTTATTCTATTATTTCAATCATTTGGAGCTATCAGGATATATCAGGCTTTGTTCATCCTTCTTTCAATGAAGAAATGCTTCTCACTGGCAACAGAATACCATCTGTTTATCAGTTATCTCATGCATGAGGATAAACCCTAGGTTCCTACAAAATCAGATTCTACAATTTCTGCACCTATGTTTTATAACTAGACTAGAATTACCTTCACTGTGTGACCTACTAGCAATAGATGATTCTAAGTAAAAAGGGGAAAAAAATGCCTATGAAAAATTAAAATATGTCCCTTTTAAAATGATGGTCCATTTTTGACCTCTTCCTTCTCTAGCTAGTATAAAGAGAGATAAACTCAGTTATCTCCCAATAATAACATTTTCTTAGGGTTTGTCTACACAAGAAATCTAAGGAAAGTTAATATGAATTAAGTAATACATATTTGTAATTAAAATGTGTCTGCATAAAGCTTTAGAGGGTTTTAACTAATTGGCTTTCAATTCAAAGAAAATTAATCCAATTCAACCAAAGATACAAAATTAATCCACGTGTGAAAAAGCCCTTAGGTAAACTTCTGTGCCAAGCCCAAGAAGTTCACTTCTAAATGGGCAACCAGAACACACAAACAGCAGAGTCAAAGACCAAAAGTGTCTCCAGTATATAAACAACCAGTATGGTATTTTGGAACCTCAGCTGAAGCTCTGTATCAGAGAAAAGTCTTCCATGCAAAATTTCCCTTGGGAGCAACTGCATTTGAGTGGATTGGACTAATCTCTTTCAGTAGGAAGAAAAGGCCCTTTTCCAAGTCCATGATTATTCTGAATCAGAACTGGAAAGAGCCTAGGGGATTAAGAGGCCATTTCCATTCAGCTACACAGTTGTGCTAATTAACATTTTAGATGCTTAAAGACTTCAGAATTTCATGTCCAACATTCAGACTTCAGAAACTCAGCTGCAGTCTGACTATAGGGACCACAAAACATCACAGACATCTATTGGGCTTTTTTTTTCAGCACAGTTCTGCTAGGAAATCCTTGGAAGTTCCATGTTCTTGCTAGTGCTGAGTGGCTTCATATCTCCTTCATATATCTGCTTTGTTTGCATTGACAGTTTAGGGGGGTTTTGACCTCCCTTTTCTTCTGCAGTCCAGATAGAACACATTCTTAGAAGATGTCGTATGGCCAGTCAGTACAAAACATTTGGTGGTGGGTTGTTGCTCCCTTTCCCTCACCATTCATGGAAGATCATTCTCTCAAATGCTTCTCATATTAATTCTATGCCTTCCTATATGAATCTGGGATGAAACTTATTAACAGCAATGAACACGGGCCTCAAGTGTCCCCCTCAGTCTGATCAATACTGGTGATATTGATCAATATTACTCATTTTCCAGTCCAAAAGGATCCATGTAGTCACTCCCTGTCTTTCTTTCCACTTCCTTTCTCCTGGCTGAGTGAATAACCAACTATACCAGGTAAACTGGAATGGCTTTAACATGAGGGGCTGGAAGTATGTCCTACTTATTCCCTATACCTTGAGGCTTAAGGCTTCCTATACCTTGTGATGACATAGCTGGCAATGAACATATGTGTCCCACAAGAGCTCAGTGAGTGAGTACACCACTGACAGGCTGGACACAAGGAGAGGGAGGAATCCACTGTTTTGGCACAGGCATTTGGCTCCAACGAAGGTTCAGGGCTGTGGATCCCAAGTTGGATGATTCCTGAGGAGGAATAAAGTGTAAAAGAGTGTCTCCTCCCTTGCATTTGGTATTGGCCCTCTTCTCACAGCTTTACTCAAGAGACTGATTTAGGCAAATAATTTTCCTGCAATGTGTAGGTACTGTAGGAGCATTTTGCTATATGCCAAAGCACTTGAGAGCTACGTGCCTGAAAGTCCTGCAATTCTTATCATTAATTCTCACTCCTTGATGACATAATATGGGCCTAACGCATTTCCTCTTTTGACCTACATGTCTGAACCAACCACAGAGTGGCAAAATCCTGGTAGGCAGAACAGTTCTTTGGGGATGGGGAGAACACTCTTCTACAAGGAGATCCTGCCTAATCATGTGTGAAATGGCTACATCCTGTCACCCTGCTCATTAACTGGTTTTACAGATGTGCTGACATGAAACCAGAGATTCACAGAACATCACCAGCCACCTAACGCAGCATACACTAACCAGGCACATCCTTCAGCTTTTTGAAAGTCAGTTCAGGTGGGTATTTTAATTTTGCTTTTTAATCTGTTTGTGTGCTCCTATTTGAGGTGGGCAACGCAACACTATGGACTGCCCCATGATAAGATTTTTGCTCTGCAGGAGCTATAATGCTAGCCTATCATTTGCTGCTGCCTTTTGTATTAGCGCCCAGATCTCTATTTTGGTGCTTGCAGCTAATTATCTACAACTACATGTAACAATAGAATGGGATTCTGGAGATGACTGAGAACGAGGACTCTGATATGTTCACTGTATCAGGACTTGTTCCTTTGGGAACAACGTGGATTATATCTGCCTGTCAATGGAACAAAAGCAGAAACAAACACAATAGAGAATCAAAGTTTTTTCCTCTGTTTTCCATTTTGAATGATCAAGATACTATAATTAAAAGTGGAGGGGAGCAAAGGGGGAAAGGGAGGGAAGGAAAACAGCCTTTTTTCTATTTTTCTTTCTTGATCTTTCTCCCTTCCTAATAGGATTAAAAGCTGATCTTGTTCTGCAAAGAAGAACCTATCACTTGCGGCAAGCATGTGCAAGGTTTGTCTAGCATGACAGCAGGTTTTTCACTATTTTCAGCACCTGTGTGAAGCTATGAATGATTCATGGTTGAAATGATTCACTATAAAAATATGGTACAGTCTGTCAGCTTATTTTGTGATGAGCTGATATTACTGCAGAGTTGGTTTTATGAATTGGCAGTGCACTGACAACTCAATTTGAAAATAAATATCTCTGAAATTCATCCACTGTAGCATTTCAGAAAATCAGTCAGTTACTTACTCTATGTATATCTGAACTCTGACTTTACTGAATTGGAGATTTGCATAAATTTCTTACGGTCCCCTCAAAGCTACACATTTATTTCCACACAGAAGGCACTTGCATTATGTGTCCATGTAAAGAAACAGTTAATTTCTAACATTACCAGTTATTTTTAGCTTTAAATAAGTTATGTGAACTTTCCAAATATTCCTTCACCTCATTCCAATGCTTCAGGCTACACAGATGGACCAATTCAGAATTCAAGAAGCAACAGCTTGTATCAATCACTTTCTTTCTGCCTCTGCTTATGGGCTTTCTTGAATTCAGTATTACTTTGTCCTTCTCATGACTTTTTTCCATGTGACATGTAGCTCAGTCACAAATGTACTGGTGACTTACCACATCACCTTCACCATATTTTGGTAGCTGACAAAAAAAAAAAGCTAAACCTAAACAACCTGAAGGAAATAATTTTCAGGCTATAAAGCACTCCAGAGAAATAAGGAAAGTTGGTACAGATTATTTCTGAAAGATTTGAATATTAATTTCTAAGGTCCAAGAAGTGAATAAGTTTAATCATCTATGTTTGTCTTGAAAAATTCAGAAAAAAACACCTCATATCTCTGAATCTATCTGTCTATCTATCTATCTATACTTGTGCAGCACAAGAACTTCCACTAAAATCACTGGAACTAGTTTCCTACATTAACACTTGCAATCCTGGGGCCCAGGCAAACCTGCAATCAGAAAATACACAAAGACAACAACTTTTGTCAAGGGGAACGAGGGTGACCAAATGCAAAATGACAGAGAAAAAAATAAAGAAAACACTTAGCAATATCTAAGAGAGTTTCTAATAAAATCCTGCTTACTGTGCAGTGGAATGGACTAAGTATTACAATGACAGAACTGCTAGGATCAGTGCCTTTTTCTGTGTGAAATGAAGGCAGAGAGATGTACGTTAGAAGCTCAGTTGTAACAACAGAACATTTTTTTAACTCAGCTGATAGCTAGGCAAAAAATATGAATCCTATATTCCCTCCAAATCAAAGGGTGCTTTTTAATTGCTCTCATTAAAGCAGAGATTTCACACCAGGTGTAAAAAGTGTGTCTCCTAAAAGTAGAAAACTGTGATTTGGTTTAAGTATGGCTGCTGTCTCATAGACACAAAATCAGGCAAGCCACCTTAAAAAGTAATGATTCAAACTGAAGATACTCTGAGAGCAATGATTCAGGAGCTACTCTTGGGGCCAGTTTTTAAAAAACACTTTCATTAATGGTATACAAGAAAAACTGGAGAAACCACTTGCAAATATACATTAGGCAACAATTTTCCATTGACAAAGAAGTCAGTAGAAAGAGTTTACACTACTATTCCATACCCAGATTCTAAGGGTCATGTACAATTGTTCTCTGCATTGCATGATGATAATTTGCTATAAATTTGGACTGCATAAAAAGCCACAAGCAATGAAGTCAGACTGTTATGCAGTACTGCAGTATCCCTTAAATTCACCAGAACATGAAATAATGCAATTGAAAACCTCTGTTCTAAAAGACTGCATTATATGAAAAGGAGCTCATATTAGTTTTTAGCTTGAATCAAAATTCAAGGATCAATTACCTTGTGCAATGCAAAATGCTCTATTTGTATCCTCAGACCATCATAACAGTGTTGTTATTCAAAATATTCATAAACCATACTTCTAAAATATTAATCACTAAGCTAAATTGAAAATAATTTTCCCTAGAAACCCATAAAATACCATTTCTTCCCAAAAATTCTATCATTCTGTCAAATTTAAACTTTCTCCAGTCTGGTAAGATTGTGCACAAATTGGGTCAATGTTTGCGCCTTATTGTTTATTTTGTATGTTTTTTAAATAAAAGAGAAAGTGTATTCTCCCCTAAGAGTAGTCTTAAAAATCAACCTGTTGAGACACTCATCTTTGCATGGTAATGTTTTTCTCTTACTGGGAGAAATGTGCCTCAACAGATGAAAGTTTTGGAAAATTTCAAGTGGGAAGTTACAGACAATTTTAAATATAACTGTCTGTTTAAAATACACTCCTCACTTGCAAATATTTGTTATGCAATACAAGATATCAAAGTGTTACTGTCATTCAGAAATATGTACTTTATGTTTCATATTCTTCTGCCTGTGTATCTTGCCTAGGCAGTGTGAAAAGCTTTCTCTCTGGTGTTTGATGTCATGTTTTCCTTGTGGTAGTTCTTTGACATTTTGCAGCAAATAACTCACTGAGACCACAGTTTGCCTTTAGTGTGAACTAAACTGTCTTCTACCAAAGCTTTAGAGACATTGTTCTCTGTTGTGACCCATATTTATTTTGACTTGGTGAAGAAATGAACTCTGAGCTTCATGTAATTATACTAGAGATGCTGAGCATCTTAAATGAAACAGAATTTTTTGTCCTTATCAGAAAGCACAGCCTGGAAGATGTTCTATAAATTCTGAATTAGTATGTTCCCGCAGCTTCATGAATGATGTCTGTCGTTAACTTATGCCACTTCTTACACATTAGTCAGTAAGGTTTTAATCATCATGAGGCAACTTTAACCCTCTCCTCCCCAATTAAAAAAATGGTATAACCTTGTTTTTCTCTTAAGGCAATTATTTCTCCCATGTTTCAGATTACATATTGGACCATAAATTGAATTTAAAACCCATGGGCAAAATGTATGAGTTTGGAATCACCTTGAAATAGAATGGGCAATAGTCATTCTGATTAGATTGGGTATTTGAGTTCTCCAAGCAGATTAAAGAATATGGTCTAGTAGTGGCACTGGTAGAGTTAGATAATGGTTAGACTTGATGATTTTAAATTACTTTTTCAACCATACTGGTTCTGTGATTCTGTAAAATTAAGTTTTTGTGAGTATAATTGGTGAAAATTTTTACCTACTTACCTTGACTGTACTTATGTCAGAGTGCTGCAGGGGCTGCAGCAGCAGGGGATCCCCACAGCCAGGCAGGGCAGGGTTGAGGGGAGCTGGAAACCTGCCCTTTTGTGGCATCACTGGGGCAGGGGCTGACAGCCCCAGAGGTCAGAAAGAAAGGGCAGGTTGAGGAGACGCTGTGGTAGGAGGCTGTTAGTGCCTTCAGGGCACTGACACTTTATCACATGCTCATCACATTGAGGCATTTCAAAAGTAGTAATTGAAAACATATACATAGTCTTGTTCTCTCTCCTGTTCCATGACATATGAGTCTTCTCTACCAATCTCATTCAAAACTTGTTTGCAAAAACTAGCACTAGTCTGAAAATGGAATTTTTGTCTGGTCATGTTGAGGTTAATGACATCATTCCCAGGGACAGTAAATAAAAGAAGTGATGTGGAAGCATCAACATGCTTGCTATTGGTAGCAGCAAAGCATTGTCATATAGATAATATTTAAAATAAGACTAGAAACTGAAATCAAGATCAAATGTTTAACCTAAGGCTGTAAACATAGTTATGAAAAGATCAAACCGAGTCTTAAATTCAGAAGAAATACTTCTTTTTTTTTTTGTCGTCTGAGATGAGGATGTTGAGGTATTCTCAAACCAGAAGAACTATTTTCAGGGAAAAAAAATTCAAAACACATTTTGGTTTTGATGAAGCTGCATTCTCTGATGCAAAAATACTAGTATCCTGATGATCAGAAGGTGAGTAACATGGCAGTCAGGTACAATCACAAGGCATAGGTGATGAAACTCCATAGAGGGTAGTGAAGATCTGAAGGAAATCCTGGATCTGCAGATGTTCAAGAGAGTTCTGCCGCTCACTTCAAGAAATGCAGAGTTTCACCTCTGCAGCAAAGCTTCAGCTATCTATCCCCAGTTTATGAGTTGGAAATAAACAGGGAGTTTCCTTACTTATTTTTCTGGGCTTTGAATGAGACTTACAGCTTGCAAAAACATGAAACAATGGCACATGACTATGAATTCCCCGCTGGGGGACACCTACACTTGTGGCACAATATTGTGAACAATAAATGTCTGAGGCACAATTTGGAGGAAAATTTCATGCTGAATTTTTTGATTCTGTACTCACAAAATAGTCAGACATTCTACTGGTTCCTGAAATGTCATAAATAATGATATCTTAGATGAAACAACAGCTCCCTAACCTTACTTTAACAAAGGAATAGAAAAACTGTCTTCTAAACTCAAGGGGAAAAACAAGGAGTACAAAGAAAATGCTCACAAAGATAGAAGGGAATAAGACAGAGAAAAGACCATAATTTTTGACCATGATTTGATGCAACTGTAACACAAAGTTGTCTCTCAGCAGCACCAAAATCTCCTGGTAACTCTGAAGTTAATGAAAACACAATTCAAAGACAATACTGAGGTAAAAATTTGTTACATACTTTTTTTTTTTCCTTTTCTGTAACTCTGTCAGTTGCTGTACAAGGTTTCCCAGAAGTCATTAGCATTTCAGCATGCAATTCATACAAGACAGAGTAAAATTTCTGTCAAGGCTGCTGGTACCTTATGACCAGTTCAAATACAGATTTTATTAAAACAAAATTGATCAAGTTATGTCACTCCTACCTAGGGCCAGGTAAAATATTTTTTATAATTAGTTAATTTATTAAAGAATGTGCTTATGTTCTTCCAAATATTTGCAAATTCAGACTTTTCCTGGGGAAAAAAAAAGCGGGGGGGGGGGGGGGAAGTTTTCAAAAAATACCCGAAAGTAATTCCAGTAAAAAAGACGGAAGAACAAGGTAAGGCGGGACTTCGGAGGAAA
>WUAM01000143.1:5010865-5021002 GCA_024336885.1 Actenoides hombroni | reverse complement strand
AGGATATTTTAAGAAGATACCCAGAAGGAGGACAGATTCTTAAGGTAAAAACAAATGGTACTTTTAACAGTCATTTACTATACATGACATAGCGGTATTAGTTTACTGCTTTTCACACAACTTTGTGTGGTCTATAAAGTGTTCAGCTGGACATATCTTGTGAGTTTATTTACCTGAACTTGAGCAAGAACTTCAAAGGATGAGCCTTGATAAAGTAATTCAAAGCACATATGAGTATTTATTTCTGAATCAATTTTGTTCCTGGAGTTAGGTGAAGATATTGAAGGAGAGCTGGTTGTAAGCTTCCAATTACAGCATCTTCTGCAGTGGGAGGAGAGGGGATTTGCTGCATTTCTTCTGATAGCTCTTCAAGTAATATTACTGTGTGTGCCCAGCCCCCTGCTAGGGTTAAAGGGAGCAGCAACATTGATCCCATTCAGGCAAACAAAGGAAGTGGGACACTTTACCTGCACAGCCAGTTGGAAAACTCTGTACCCTGTGGACAACACAACCGTTAGCTCTGGTCTTCAACACTCCTGCACACTTGCACTCCTCTCCTTCTAAAAAGCACAGTCTGTTTGGTTATTTAAATACTGTGTACCTCTGAGGAGCTCTTTCTGCAAAGCCACTAATAGATCTGACAAAAGCCCAAGGAGCATCTAGCAGAATGAACTCTGCTTCTCAGTGGTCCCAGGAACAGTCTTTCACTCATCAGTTTTTTAGTAGGCTGTTTTGATTGGAGAAAATCTTCCAGAAATTGTATCTCCTTTCCCTCCATATACTCCACCATTTTATTATTCTCTGGTCATTTCAGGAAGGAAGATATGGAGTTTTATCTTTGTTGAATACATTCACTGTACCCCTTTCAAGATGAATTAGAAGATGCCTGTTGAATGGGAAAAGTAAAGCCTGTGGCTTTTCAAATGGTGAATTTCAGTCACCAATTGCCAATGATTCTATATTTCTATTACAAACACATTAAATATGTATTTTAAAAGATTGAAGACCTTCTACTTTTGAGCTTCATTCCACTCAAGAGTGCCAAACTCATGATAAAAAAAAAGGCAGATGTGGAAAAGCTGTCAAGAATAGAGATTTGATTCACAGAGATAAAATTTCAAATTCTATATTAAAGACAGAGCAGTTAAAAAAAAAAAAAAAAAAAAAGCTTTTTGTCTTAGGTCAAATTAATCTTTCATTACAGCAACAAGATTGAAAAAAATACCAAGAAGCTATTTCACTATTTAAAACAAGACCTTATATAAGAAAAGTGCTTTTTCTTCTATGAAACATCTGCCTTATAATGGTGGCAAAGGTGATATTTATTTTGAAATAATGATCATTTGAGGACATGTTTCAGTATTCAGTCAAAAAACTAAAATAATGTTGTAGTATTGAACGGTATAACAGTGTGTAATACTAGAGGGATTTGCTCTTCCGATGAAGTACAGGAGGTGGTACTTCCTACAGATATAGCATGAGCTGTCAATTGTTAGAGGTTATGGTCATCTTCCGTTTAGAAGTAGAAAAGACTTCTTTGATTAGAGGCATGGAATAATTTTGGTTAAAAGGGCCTTCTGAAGGTTATCTAGACCAACTTCCTACTGAAAGCAAGGCCAATTTTATAGTTAGATCAGGTGTCCCAGGGCCATATTCACTTCTTTTTTAATACTGCACATGTCACAGTTTCCTTTGGTTTGTTTGTTTGTTTTTGTTTGTTTGTAGTTTTTTGTGTGTGTTTATTGTTGGTTTTCTTTTTGTTTTATTTTGTTTTGTGCTTTGTTTAGGTTTTTTGTTTCATTTTATTTTTTCTCATCTCTGTTTTTGGACACAATTGGATGCTGAGTTAGATGAGGGCTTGGGCTGAACCAGTACATCTATTATTACAGTCTTATCCAAAGAAGTGACATTTTCTTGGTATTCTTAGTGCAGCAGTGCTCTCCTAGAAGTAGAAGAATGGTACCTGACTTTGCTGTAAGCGCTTTTTCCTTTTTAAAATCAACAGTGCAAGGAGGCTGTGCATATTGCTTGCTCTCAGGGGGAGTCCTATCTGCAAGTCATCATTTTTACATACATGCTTTGTGACAGGAAGGTAAAAAGCTGAAGCATAAGCTTGCTTGTCATGTGTGAAGTAGTAGGTGTTAAGTGTCCTGAGGCAGTGGATGTACAGAGCCTATAGCATCTGAGGAAGTTTTCCCTGCTCATGTAACGCAAATCCCATATTCCTGCTTAGAAGAATTATTCTGACTACTCCCTCTTTTGGGACACAGTGTTTCAAAACACCCTCCCTGCGTGTTAGTGCTACTTATTTGAACCCTCTGGCTGATTATCCTCTGAAATAGAGGCAGAAACATTGTAGCTGGACACTAAGTAGGAAATACCATAACTCTGTGGTTAGCTAGGTGAGGGGTAAAAGGAGAATGTGCTGAATGGAGGGGCAGAATAAAAACTATTAATAGATCAAAGCCATAGTAGCTCTCCTTCATTTCCAATTGGTATGTACAATATATGGAAATTCAGGTCAAGCTGTTGTTCTATTCCATCTTATTTGTGACATCATGACTCATGATTATACATGCAATAGGATGACTCAGTGTCATCTCTCTGCATCAAACCACATCTCATCTTTTTACTGCATGTAGGTGCCATGAATGACAAATTATTTTCCCTGTCCTATTGCAGGCCTCAGAAACACATTTTCCTGAATACAGCTCCTGGGAAGCAGTGCACAGTAATATTGTCCAATGGCTACGCTCATTCACAAAATTATAATGCCAGTAAGATTTCCCCGATTAGTTTCTGCAAGTTAAAACTCACAGTACAATGTTCCTGTTACTATTAAATAAGTAGTTACAGCACGGATGACAGGGTGACACGACAACATTGTATTCACAATTGACAAATTTCAAGAAAGAAAGCCCTTACACTATGGATCAGTACATATGACATATACTGATGACATTGTAGCTAGAATGCTCTTTAGAATGTAAGATTTCCAGTGAGCTCTAGCCATAGGTCAACAGGTGAAATGAAGCAGTGCTAGAGAAAACAATCCAGGATGAATTGCCCTTCCTTCCCCATGGCTCTAGACATGCCTTGAAAAGAAGAAAATACACTGATGGTACATCCAGTTTCAAGCAGGGCTTCTTCCACAGTAGAACCTAGGGCTGAGAAATCAAATACAAGAAGAATGGCTGTTGTTCCATTGCTTTCCTCTTCTGTAGAAGACATTCAGACTACTAGAGGTTGCTTTAGCCTATAAAATGGAGCTTTGACAAAGACATCAAAGTAGAACATGACAGAACCTGGACAGTGGAGACAGCTGCAGAACCTCATATCACTTGTGGTCAACAATTCTGAACTTGTGGTCTCAAACCTAGGGTATACCTAAAATTCAACTTTAACTATCCACATTGTTCCTTTAGATTGCTGTCATCAATGTGCCTACAAACC
The DNA here is from genome assembly GCA_024336885.1 of Actenoides hombroni. Lineage (NCBI taxonomy): Eukaryota > Metazoa > Chordata > Aves > Coraciiformes > Alcedinidae > Actenoides > Actenoides hombroni. The sequence continues at coordinate 5,017,549 of WUAM01000143.1, read as the reverse complement.
CATCTGCTATGACAGTAAGGATTTCAAGGCTTTGCCAGACAAAAAGAAACCTTGAGCATTTTCCTGCCCAATTTCAGTCACTTAATACTGCACTGAGAGAAGGCCAAGTCATATGCTGTAAAGGCGAAGTTATTAGTCACATTTCTCCCCTTGCAGAACTGTCTGTCTTCAATGCTCTCTGAGCATGCTCCTTTGGATAAGTAAAACATCTTGTCAGCGAATACGACTGTGGGATCCTCCTCTCCTAAAGGAGATAAAAGCACAAGAGTACTCATAAAGTGTGTGTACAGCAAATTTAGGATGCAGCACCCAGGTCAAGGGTAGATGTAGATCCAGGAGCTGGAACTTGCCTGGAGCTTTCAGGCAGCACTTAGTGCTAGGATAAAGAAACCTTAAGTATTGGGAAGGGTGTTAAGAAACATACTTTCTTGTGCAGGCTCTTTGGGCACCACATGGGCTGGCAGTTCTCTGGGGGTTGGGAAAAAGGGGCTGGGAGGCACTCCTCGTGGTGGGTATGGCAGGGCCAGGCCAGGCAGCCAGGGCCAATCCCACCACCCCAGCCAGAAGTAGGGCAGCTGGGGACAGCCACAGCCACAGGGAATCTGGCCCCTCAGTGAGGACAGGGCTGGGTGGAGGCTGAGCCTGGCTGTGACCCTGCAGGTGGGGTCAGGATCAGGCCTGGCTGCAACATGGCCACTCTGCTCTTTCTGTGAGGACCCTGCACCCCAGCAGCCAGACTCCCGGGAAGACTGTGATGGCCACCCAGAAGGCCCTGTGAAGAGGCTGGATGAGTCTCATGAAATCAGCTGAATAAAAAGGAGGTACTGACCCTGCAGAAGGTCTGAGAAATGGTGACTGAAGATTCCTTTTCTACATTGCCTGATCCCTTCTGTACCAAAACTGTAATGTTCACACATCATCCATTCTCTCTTCATACTGTTCTCTGTGGTATAACATCACCCTTATTCACAGTCTGTGGCTATAATTCATGTATTTTTAAAGTTAAAAAAAAAAAAATATAGGAAAGGGAGAGAAATAGTGTGAAAGGAAAGAGATTTAAATTCAGATGTTCCCACATGTTCTGTAGAAATAAGGCAGTTCAGCTACAGAAGCTCAGGGGCTCAAACCCAGCAGTAATTGCACATAATCAGGCATTGCTTCTGAAACTGTGTGAAAAGATCTCCAGCCGTAGGCACACCACTGTCAATCAGATATAAATGCTTACAGATATAAATGATAGCTCAGCAGCTAATAGATGCAGTAATGAAATATATCTGCCATAAGAGCTGCTACCCCTATGAACGGAAAGCTGACAGATTTCTATGTGGCTTATATGCAACCATCTTTGAATGCAAGAACTGGATATCAGGCAGTACATGTTAGAATCAATCTGTGAGGACTGAATAGTGTTTTCTGAAGGAAGATATAGAGGATGAAAGGCAATATATGATGCCATGAATACTAGTATAATAAACGTTGTATTGAAACCTTCTTTAAAAATGAAGGTAATGTTAGAAAAAGTGTCTGAGTGGATGAGCATGTGGCTGCTGAAGTCAGACTCCTTGTGGAGCAGTTTCTGATCCCCAGGGAAGATGGCACAAACTGGCTATATCCACATGTCATGGGTAGCCTGCTTTTATCAGAGCCCTTGCACATCACCTGACCCAGGTCTTCTTTATGTTCCTCATATGCTGCACTGTTTGGAAGGAGTGGTCCCTGGAGTTAGCTGCCCCCTTGTCCATACCTAGTTGTCATCTTAGAGAAAAATTTCAGTCTAAAAGTTTAGAAACAAGTCACTATTCCATACCTGCTGTTTGGACAACTGCAGGATCTGGATATAGGATAGGGTTATTTGACCATGTAAGGCCTGCTGTGTTTGAAGGTAGCAAGCAGGGTTACTCTCTCCTACCTCATAATAGTTATTATTAATACAGTGAGCTTTATATACATAAATCTATATAAAAACTTATTTTACCATTTTTTTTTCTCTTTTTGATAGGTGACAACTATTAACACCTAATTTTCAAAACTTATATACAGAAGTGTTACACTAAAGTCTAGAGGAAATTACACTCTCAATTCTGCTCTAGCAATGAGCTACATTCATTCAGTAAGGAGAGAGAAACATTTATATTAAATATTGACATATAATATGGTAATTCTATCAACCTTAAAGCCATGGTTGTGCAGTGTCTGTAGCTGTAGTTCCCCATCCTTGGCTGGGAATGTACCCTCTCATCAGGAACAAGAATTGTAACAGTAAATATGGCTCCATCTGGACCTCTGCAGAATCTTTTATGACTGGATGAGAGTGGACTCTTCTCCTTAAACAGGAAGGTACTTTAAGTTGTATCTGGAGTGGTTTGAATGATTTAACATTATGATATATGGAATTTTGATATGAGAGAAATGCTTTCTAGTACCTGAAGGACACACACATGAAGAAATAGGAAGATTTAATTATTTTTAAAAACAGTAAAAGAGCTCTAACTTGAATACATGGTGAAACTAATGGGGCAAATATTAGTTTGAATTAGGAAGAATTCCTATCAATGTGTTTTATGGAATGTATTCTTCAGAGGTAGTGGCGGGATCCCCAATACTTGAGTTATCTAAAGTAAAACTCACCTTCCCCTCCACTCCGAAAACCTGTATGAAGCAGTCTGGCAGCCTTTCCATCCATAATTGCCTTGATTTATGTACAGCTAGTCTCCATCTTCCAGAGCCACATTGCTCAAAAGCAAGCAGAGGCTCTTTCATGCTTACCTCAGCTCTGCACAATACAAAAGGCCCTTTGTAGGAAGACACTGTACAGTACTATATATCCTAAGGCACTCAGGAGCTGCCAAAGAAGCAAATGTCAACTTTTAAAATTCAAGAAGAGATTTTTCTTCAGGCCACCCCTATCCCCATAATAACAGTAATTCAGCAAAATACATTTTCATGAAGTAAAGAATACCTTGTGGCAGAATGCTTTACTTTCAAGCTCCCTCTAACTTCATTTTTTAGAGAGATCAGAAGAGCCAAAGTGAGTACTTTCAACATTCCTTAAAATCACAGGCATTTCCCTCAACTGAAAGTGACATAGATGCCTTAGAGGACAGGGCTAAGGGAACGACATGTTCTTCTATTTGTACAAAAAATACTTCATCTGTGGTTGACACATCTGTATTTATTTTAGGCAAACATGTAAAAGTCTTGATGGCTTTTCCTTTCCTTCATCCCAGAGATAAATACTCTTCAACTGAAACTTTACCAGCAGAAGCAAACTGATTAAAGAAACAGCATTACCAGAATCTAAACCAGAGGTCTGCATTTGAGCTGCAGCCACTTAGCTGGGGACAGTTTATTTTGGAGTTAACATGTTACAGTAAGTTTTTTAAGGTCTCAAGCTCTCAGCTGAGCTAGGAGGTCTTTGCATGCATAAAGTGTCCTGTAAGTGCATTGTTCAGGCTATTCTGAAGGAAATTAAATAAATGACTTGTTTAGAAGTCAGTCTAGCATAGTGTGAAAGGTGAAACACACACTGTTTAGGTTAAGTACATGATTCATTATCATGCCAGAATATGAAGTTTTGAGGGTTTTTTTAACACTGTCCTTGTTTCTTTAAAGGTAATTATACAGAAAAATATTCTTAGCTTTTGACTTTAAATCATTCTCTCTTTATACCTGATAGCAGGAAAAAGAGTAGCTTGCCATAGCATGCAGGTATTTTCATTTCCTATTGGAAGCCATGACAGTTACTTCCCCATTGTTTTGTTATGTTTAGCACAATTAGAAAAGAAAAAGAAAAGCTGAGTATCCAAAAATGTCACATCCACTTGAAAAGGAAAAAAAAAAAAAAAAAGAAAAAGACCATCTCTTCTAGTAATTACTATTTTCTAAATTCAGCCAGAGCAGCATCTTAAGTAGCATAACTGGAGAAACTGGAAAAATCCCAGATGTATATCCAGTGTTCAATTACATGGCAACTCCAGTAGCTTCATTAACACAGCTGTGTCAATACTGGGGGGAAAGTCAGGAGAAGTATCTTTTGGCAGTGCTAGTCTTTTGGAAAACTCCGAGAATCTTTTAATATCTAAATGAAAATCATATGCTAGGTTTAAAAAAGGTGAAGCGATATTTTAAAATAATTCCTCTTTAAATACATGAAAGATCTTGAAAACAGTGCAACATCATATATATTATGGTATGAAAAGTGGTCGTTTAGGTTTCTGAAAGAGCCGTGACATCAGTTTATCAACAGTTTAAAGGGATACACTTTAATGTATTTATAGTTTCTGAGACTGAATGCAATATCAGAGGTGGCAAAATGAGACAAAATCTGGGGTTTGGAAATACGTAAGCATGTTCATTCCTCTTAAATATAATCTTTAGAGCCATTCCTTCTCTCTCTCCCACTCTGGGTTACTCCAAAATAAAATACATGCCAGAAATGGGAGTAAACTCAGTCTGCCTCAATATATTAAGTGTCTGATTCAATCACTAAGTGCCACTGCCATGGACAAGAGTAAAATGTAAATAAGAAAAAAGTCCACCTATAAATAAGGACTATGAATTTTGTGGTTAATCCCACTCAAGACAGCATGAACACCCATTCTGTGCTCTATGCCCTTTATGGGAGGATATATCATAACAGCAAGGGGAATCAATGTCAGAGGAGTTTCCAAGGGATGTGTGCTGCCCAGCATAGTGGAAAAGGAACACACAGAGGTTTTGGCTTCTTTTCATTGCAAGTCTCTCAAGAATTAACTGGGTTGCAAGGCCAAGCCCTGTGAGCTCTAGGAGGAACTATGCAAGTTTCCTCAGTCCTCTTCCTTCACCATGTGGATTTTATCATGGATGTACTTGTCATAGTCTTTGAAATTCTTTTCTCTAATACCCCAAGTGAGTGCAAACTACAGAGCAATTCAAGGTAAACAGATATATTAGATTCTTTATCAGTAGAAGTAATGCCACTTGGCTGGCACAGACCCTTCTCCACACTCACTTGGACTAACTGGGCAAAGATAGTCCAATGTAATTACTCATCCTTCAGAGTTCATATTTTTATGATGGACTGAGTTTCAAGTGTTAGAACAGGCTGGATAGAATGCATATAATTTGAAAATACATTTTAGACTCCAGGAAGATCAGACTTATTTCAGAAAGCATATCTTTCTTCTTTCTTTCTTTCAGATCTAAGAAAGTGCAAACTAGATTAAAAAAAAAGGCATGCAAGATTTTGAAATACCATGGAAGGAGGAGATTGCCTTGGACATCCTCTGAGAGACACCCCTTAACACCATTTATAGAATCATCAAATTGTTAAGGTTGGAAAAGACTTCCAAAATCACCATGTCCAACAGTCAACAAAAAGCCACCTCCATGACCACTAGATCATGTCCTGAAGCATCATAACCTTCTAACTTTTTAACACCTTCAGGGATGGTGACTCCATCACCTCTCTGGGCAGCCTGTTCCAATGCTTAACTACTCTTTTAGTAAAGAAATTATTCCTAATTTCTAATCTGAACTTCCCCTGGTGATATTTGTGGCCATTTTCTCTTGTTCTGTTTTTAGTCACTAGGGAGAAGAGGCCAACAAAGGCCTCACTACAACTTCCTTTCAGGTAGCTGTAAAGAGCAATAAGGTCTCCTCATCCTCTTCTTCTTCAGGCTAAACAATCCCAGCTCCTTCAGCCTCTCCTCATAAGACATGTTCTCCAGCCCCCTCACCAGCTTTGTTGCCCTCCTCTGTACCCACTCCAGCACCTCAATATATTTCTTCTGCCATAGTGCCCAAAACCGGACACGATACTCAAGGTGTGGTCTCACCAGTGTCAAGTACAGGGGCACAATCACTTCCCTACTCCTCCTGGACATACTATTTCTGATACAAGCCAGGATGCTGTTGGCATTCCTGGCCACCTGGGCATACTGCTGGCTCATGTTCAGTCAGCTGTCAGCCAACACCCCCAGATCCTTTTTCTGCCAGGCAGCTTTCCAGCCACTCCTCACCAAAACTGTAGCATTGCATGTGGTTGTTGTGACCCAAGTGCAGGACCGAGCACTTGGCCTTGTTAAACCCCATCCCACTGACCTTAGCCCATTGATCCAGTCTATCCAAATCTCTCTGCAGAGCCTTCCTACCTTCAAGCAGATCAACACTCCTGCTTAATTTGTGTCATCTGAAAACTTACTGAAGGTGTACTCAATCCCCTCATCCAAATCATTGATAAAGATGTTAAACAGGACTGGCCCCAGCATTCAGAGCTGGGGCACATTGCTGGTGACCTCTTGTGACTGGCTGCCAACTGGATTGAATTCCATTCACCACAGCTCTCTGGGCTTGCCCATCCAGACAGTTTTTAACCCAGCTAAGTGTGCACCAGGAGCTGTCATCTTCTCCGGAAGAATGCTGTGGGAGATGATGTCAAATGCTTTACTAAAGTCCAGGTAGACAACATCCACAGTCTTTTCCCCATCCACCAGGTGGGTCACCTGGTCATAGAAGGAGATCAGGTTGGTCAAGCAGTACCTGCCCTTCATGAACCTATGTTGGCTGGGCCTGATCACCTGGTTGCCAGCACTTGCCATGTGACTGCCCCCAAGATGAACAGCTCCACAATCTTCCCTGGTACTGAGGTCAGGCTGACAGGCCTGTAGTTCCCTGGATCCTCCTTCCAGCCCTTCTTGTAGATGG
>WUAM01000143.1:4960603-5010765 GCA_024336885.1 Actenoides hombroni | reverse complement strand
CTTTGGGGAGGGAGGGGGGTTAACAGAGAGCGTCTGTTATCGGTCTAAGGGGCTGCCCTGACCCTAAACCGTGACACCCAGTCAGGGACACTCCTTTGCCCAGCCTGCAGCTGGGACCTGAACATGGAAACTTCATCCCTCAGAAAGTTTCCTTTTCTCTTAAGATGTGGGATGGGTAAATTTAATCTCTCCTGTTTCTCCTCTTTGTAATATATCTCTACATTCACTGGACAAGAGATGTGCATCTTAGTATCCCAGGTTAACATGAAGGTCATAATGTTTTTGAAACACTTCCCATATCTACCTACCCAATGAATATTTAAACTTATGCTTGAGGGAAGGAGGACAACAGCCATTATTCTTTTCTCTGTTTCTGGATAAAGATAAATGAAGATTTACTCAATTTAGACACTTCAGTCCAAGAAGGAGTTCATGGCTGTGAAAGAGGTATATTTCTAATCAGCCTCAAATTAGAAACATAGTATATATTGGAGGAAGAAATCCTATTCTTTATCTCCTATGGGCTAGCTTTACCTGATCTTGCAGCCAACTCATTGACTTATGTGTTCATGCTTCTACAAATCCACATCTCTCCCCAAGCAATAGATGCGGTGCCAAGACTTGGGTTACAAATTCTTCTGTGCATCCAAGGACCAAAATTTTGAACATCTCAGTGTTCAATAGTGCAGTATCCAATCCTTCCTTGTGAATCTTGTATTTCTGTAATGAAATTAATATATTGAACCAAAAGGAGTTGCTACAGTTTCCTATATGACAAAAGTTTTTGTAAAACAGGAACTAATTCAGCCCATGATTAAAAATTGGAAATTTGAAAAGAGATCAGGCAACTTGCCTTTCTCTCCTTGTAGAGGAGAATTAGCAGAAAAGTGAATATTGATGCTTCTTAACATCATATTTCAAAGTCTAAGTATCTGGTGACAGAAGAAGAAAAATAGCTTTTTTTAACAACCCAAACCAGGAAAACAAGTGAGGGAATGGAATAAATATCTTTATTTATAGAAGACTGCTTGTTTCCTTGAGGCGACAGCAGCCTTCTTTCCAAGTACATATCAGCCTAACAAGTTTTTTTAAAGTATTTTAATCTTCAGAATTTACAGGAGGGTACAAATCTAAGATATGCCCCAGCATTTTTCGTTTATTTGTTCTGTGCTTAGAGAATGAAAACAGTCAGTTCTCTGCAGAATTGAAGTGGTTCCTTTTCTCTGACTTCTCTGTTGAGTTTATATCCTGGATGATATTTCTACTTACAGTATTGTAAATTGTTCTTAAAACACACATGTAATGTGATATTCATTTGTTGGTTCCAGCTCAATCAGCTATAGAAATCAACCAGAGTGGTGATCATTGGGTTTCATTAAATTATTAGATTGATTTAGAAGACCAAATTCAAAAGCTTTATTTTCAAGAGGTCTTATAGGCTTGTCTGCTATAACAAGATAGTAGTACCTCATAATATCTTTGTGCTGTCATAACATCTTTCTAACCGTTCCACATGAAGACTTTGGGTCCACATAACAAAGGCATTTGTGATGAAGAATAGACTCCCATGGCTGCTTGCAACCCCTGCCTAAAAAAAAGCAGCAAGGTTTCATTCCAGTTCACTCTGAAACTTCAGGACAAGAGGAATCTGAGTGCTTATTTCTGTACAATTAGATATTTTATACTTTTTGATCCAGTAATTTCCAGTCATTCATCTCACATTTTCAAGTATTTCTGTTTTCCCATGAGAAATGGTAAGGAAGCATTCGACTTACAGCTAGTCCAAGGCATGGGCACTAGCACTGTATCTGATGCATAACATGGAGCCTTCTCCCAGAGAATGTGTGCTGATGCTAACCAGTATGAATTTGTGATACATATGCTTGGCACCTGCCTTGGCTGCCAATCAGATTTTCAAGCCAATCAAGCTCTTTATTATGATCTCTGTGGAGAATTATTTATCTTTCTGTCTTCCCATCCATTTCCTATTCATCACTAAAAATGGGGTCTGATGGCGTCCAGCTTGTAGCCTGCTGAGGGACAAGAGGAAAATTTCTGTGGAGGGAAAAAAAAACCCAGCAGGATTTTTATGGAACAGAGTTCCACAACAAATCTGGTTGAGCCTGAATCTTCCCAGTTTTAATGTGTGTAGCAAAACTCTTCTACTGAAATAAGTACTTGTGAACTAATAGTCAAATGGAACATAAAGAAATCTACCAGCAGCTTACTTGTTTGAACAAACTGGATTAAAAGAACAAGAAAAGAAAGATCTACCTCCTAGCAATACATTTGACATATTTTTAATATTATGAAACACTTTAATGCTCTCATGATAGATGCTATGAGAAACCCCCATGTCCAGTTGAAGTGTTATAAATGGGGTGAATCCAGAGGCCAAAATTATAAGCTTATTTTCACCTTTGTTGCAAAACCAACATGAATATACATATCTCCTTGTCAACCCCAGACACTGGTAGGTAAAATGAGACCCCAGTCTGTAGGGGTTAGACAGTTGGGAGGGGAGAGAGCATGAGTGCAACTGCATGAAATGTAGAGGGTATTCCAAGTACATGGAAGATGATGCCTCCTGACAAAGAAGGGAGGAAGGTGCCAAGTAGGAGTTTTTTGGTGGTGGTGTTTTGGGTGAGCTTTTTTCAAATTCCGAGGAAATTAACTTGTTTTAAAAAGCATAATGAGATCTGGACTGTGTGAAAGCAACTTACCCTTGAAGGTAGTCAGATGGAAATGCAACAACCCATGTATGTTCTACTTAAAAGCAAGTAATGTCTGTGTTAAAGTTTACCTAGAACATACACAAATTCCCCTGACTTTCTCCTAAGGATTCACCTGATACAATTTCAAAAATGTCAGACAAAGTTCCTATTAATCACCACCTGAAGGCATTACAGCACTATTCATTTTACAGGTAGCTTTTTTTTTTTTCCCAGGAAATTGTTAGTTAATAAAAATGTGCTAAGCTTTATATTCAATATTGAGGCAAGTATTACAACCTGGAGAACTCTGAGAAAGTTCTTAATTAAGAGAGCAAGTGATTCATAAATATAAACAATACTTGTAGCGTGTTTAAAACTTGAACAGGAACATAAGGTCAGTTTTGGTTAACCATTTGGATAAATTTAGTTTTTAATGGAATCTAGAACCAACAGAAGTATTTCCTTTTTTTAGACATTCTAATGGAAAGAGAATTAAGAGAAAAATTGTCTTGCAATGTAAGCACAAAATTGTTGAACTAAATCAACAAATGAGAATATGAAACTCAGACATCTAGGCTTGTTATTCAAGCTAAAAGAAATGCAAACCATATGTATGGCAGAGAAATAAATGAGAGACCAAATTCTAACTTTAGTTACACCCATAAAATTTCAGTGATGTTATTTAGGCTACCTGCTGATAGATGTTTAAAATATTGCCTTCTTAGTCAATTCAGGGGGTGGTTTTATAGTAGGTTACAAATGCACTTCTTTGACCTGAAACTATCTCTTTAAAACAGCAATTTAATGCTTTAAAAATTGGATATTTGCTGCATATCTTTTTTTAACAAAATATCTTAATAAAATAGGAGCTTGATTCAATCTTTATACAGATTTTAAGTGCATGAGCCAAAGCCGTTATAGAAACACATTTCTAAACTACAAAGCATGTACAGAAGTTCATTTTACGTTTAATTGTCAGAGCAGGCAAGCTGCTTTCAACAAAGCAGAAAAATAATGATTTTAGATATAAATCATTCTTCTTACAGAAACCTACACAGGAGATTATTTTTATCATCCAACCCTGTTAGTTCAGTTTACAAGAAAATAGTACTCAGGGATATGCAGATCAGATCAGCCTTCTCCTTAATGAAGTTCAGTAGGTTCCAGGAAGCAGGTAGCTTCAGCAAGAGTGATATCCACCGCTTGACTCCATGTTACAGTCAGATCTATGTTATGTGGTGGAAGTACAGAAGTGGAGCTTTGACACTATGCTACATGTGTGGTATTTGCCCTGATGATGGAGGAAGTCATGATAGATACCGAAAATTTTGGCTGGTGCATTTCAGGTGTATTCTCAGCTGTGGATGATTTGAGAAAAAGAACTGTATCCTGGGAGAGGAACAAGCAGTTCCAGGAGTGTCCTAGCTCCTCTTCTGAGGAGTACATAAAATCAGCCAGTTAAATCAAAGCAGAGAATTCTAAGGTCCTACCAGAACTCCCAGATCTGAACAGTGGTACAACTGGAAAACATCAATCTAAAACATCTACTTTTTCAGGAGAGACCTCACTTTCATAGTGATGTTTCTGGGATTAATCTTGCCTGTGTACTACCATTCACTCCCAGTATTTTAACAAGCAAATATACTCCAGTCTGTTTGTATGGGTGGCTGCAGCACACTTGTAGCTATCTGCTTAGGTCTCTTCTGTAGTGCCTCTACTTCATCTTAGATTCAACAAGGTCCTTGTTCCTTGAAATAAGTACACAGGAGAGCAAAAACACCTCGCAGAAATGAGCTTCCGCATCTCTCAGAAACTGTTGCCTTGGAGTTTCTGAACAGTCTCGTCTGTCCTCACACTTTGAGACCCTTAGTGGAAGTGCCATATACATCATTAGTGGACATACCCTTGTGGAATACATGGTAGGTCATTTCCCAAGCTCTCTTAAATAAGACTAAAAAAGAAATTATTAAAGACTGAATCTCAGCCTTGAATAGGCTAGAGTGATTTTGGTCTGAAGTAAAAGGAAGTTTGAAAAACTAATCATGCCTACTTTCCTTTCCTCTTCATTTCAAATGTCTGTTACTTGTCTGGTAAAGTGACACAAGATCTTGGGAGGTGAAAAGAGAAAGCTTCTGCCAGGATCAGCTCTTAGCCAAGCAGGTGAGAACACAGAGCCTGTAAAAGCACTGGCCTGACTCCAGCTGGAGGTCAACCACAGAGAGCAGGTTACGTGCAGGAGCGTGCCACAAATGATGCCACTTCTCCACAGCAATCAGGGCTGAGCTCACATAGGAAAAATACATAGTATTTGTAATGGCCAGAGGGTAATCCTATCTGTATTTTTATATTCTCAATGCTACTTGAATTGGGGAAAAAATCCTAGTGGAAAATTAGAGCTCTGTTATGTATTCCATGGGAATAGTGGTATATGAAGTAATTATTTTCCACTATAGAGTTGCCTGTGAATAAATAATAATTAATGATTGTTTTAATATGTTACTACAATTTTGATGCCAGTGTTGGGTCTGAAATAATTGAAAGCTATTTTAAGACATTATTGAGCATGTGCCATTCTCATATCCAGTTGTAAACTACCAAATGTGAAACTGGTCATTGAAAAGCTCCAAGGGAATATCAAAGGGAGTGTGTAAATGTGTTTATGCTTTTAGGCAGAGCTGACACAGAAAAAATCTTTTAAGGTGGACAGATCTTATGTGGACCAGAGAGAATATTTGTTTTCTGTGGTCCACAGAACAGAAGAGGATATGTAAGGAGGGGAGTACTAAGCACCCAACACTGAATACTTTCCATCTCTGGCAGACAACTTTGCTTGTGCTAGTAAGAAACTACTAACAACAGTAGTGAGCAGTGGATGGAAGGTGATTGCTTCCATGTGTCATCTTTTCCTTTCATAAGGACCTCTTTGCATCTCTAAAAAACAGCCTTCAGGTTTTATTAGCCGTTTCCTCTCATCCTTCCATCTTCTGCCAATAGGAAAGGCAAGAAAAGACAGACAAATATTTCTTAAAAGAAAGTTTCTGAAACACCAAGTGATTTGCAAAGTGGAGTGCTCTGTCCTCATAGCTTCTTAGGAGGAATCTAGGCTCATATTGCAAGATTTCTTAAAAAATTTGCTTTTGATGTTTCTGATCTTTTCTCTATTTAATCATCTATTTTACTGGAAGAAATATTCAGTGCTCTGACCTGTTATTGTGGTAAAAAACTGATGATTGATCAATATTGTCAGTAGTCAACACTTGAGGCTCATAATCTCTTGTGGGGGGTAAAGAATTTAGAAAAATTGGCTTGGCAGATGAAAAAAGAATTGAACTTATTATTTGTGGAAATAAGGAACTATCAGGATTAATTAACCACATTTCCTAGCATTTTTGACTGAAAAAATTCCTATGGGTTCTCACAGTTTCTATCAGCTGCTGGTGCTTGCTGTTCCTTGTCCTTTTGTAGCCATGACGATCTCTGTGCATCTGAAGAGGTTCCTCTGCCCTCTCTCACTTGTCAGCCCAAGTTGTTTTTCATTAAGGTTTATACACAGGTTATGTTCTTCTTTCAGCCTGTAATAGGTTTAGGGGTCAAGCGAAAAGGTCTATGATACTTAAATCATTACTCGTGCACACAGATCTCTGTTATTTTTCTATGTTTATTCACATCCTCCACATCTACTCATCCTGTGAGTGTGTTAAAACTCAAACAAAGAATCCAATTATTTCTGCTGCTAAAATATGGCCATCTGGTCAAATTATGCTTGTCTCATTCCTTTACTGTGAACAGGTTCATTTGTCCTTCAGACTGATTAATTTAAAACATTGACCTGTTTTTTTTAATATACAGTTGTTCTTTTCCCTTTCCAGATTGTTTTTGTATCAGGCAATACTTTTTTTATTTGTTCCATTGTTTTTGATTAAGAATATTTCCATAATGAATCTAGACACAGGAAATGCAACTTTGACCACAGGGGAATTGATAAGAACTGGAGGTGTAACCGTTGTGAGGTTTGTCTGTCACTACATAATACACTAAAGATAACTTTCTTCAGTTGGCAAGACATTTTTATATAATATATGAGAAAAGTCATCATGGAGGTTTAATGATTAGGTTGGGGTTTTTTTTTCCTTTCTAAAATAAAGTCAGAAACAGAGCAATTACCTTTGAACTGCTTTACTATTTTATTGAAATGGATCTGATACCCATCTAGCCCTGAAGATCTGGCTTTTCAGGAATCCCAAATAAATAGGGAGCAGCAATAGAATTAACAAACAGACAAACAAAAAAAGCCACAAAAAGGCGAAAAAAACAACAAAAAACACAACAACAACAACAACAACAACAACAAAGATTTACAATTATGATATAAAAACAGGTAACTCTAATTTGCAGTTGATGTCATTGATATGAGCTCTGTTTTTCTGGGAGTTATACATAACGCTGAAAAAAAAGTTTAATGTCTGCCTTCATTTCTGTTAGCTTGGTCAGTGTTCCTTTGGGCACACTTTGTAAGCTGATGCAGTATTATACTATCAGGCTTATTGCTATTTTATCCATAGGATCTCCAGCTTGTGCTTTTCATTAAGAATAGTGTTATCGTCTAAGCACATTTAAGCTCTCCTATTAGAGTAACAGTCTATTCCTATAGGTTCTACTTGCTTTTGGTTTTATGAAGGTTTTCAAAAGTAGTATCATAATTGTTCTAAAATGCTTGTGCATTCAATTTGTTCTCCTGTGAGGCTGGAAGATATGGAACAATTCACTGGTTTTGAACCTTTAGACAGTATATTTTGTGTTATTTTATCATTTTCATTAAGAACCCAGAAATTCAGTTAATTTCTCAGGATATTTTGAATTATTGCTTTTGCCAAAGGGAACTGAATTTTGCTTTATAGCAGCATCCTCTTGTAAATCATTTATGTCAGCCACATGCAGCAGGCACAAAGTTTGTATTTCTGTTCCATACTTGGGAACATTTTTAAGAGAGAGAAAAAAATACATTTCTAGCTTGTTTTTAGTTCACTTTTGAACTGTGTTTAAAACTACTTTCGAGTGAACAGGGGTAGATGGTTCACCCATTAGATTTTCATTAATTTTAAGTTAATTCTTATGCTTGATGAGCTTTTAAACTAATCAGTCTTATTCTGGAGTAGAAAACATGATTGCTTATCTAGTATCACTTTGACAGCAAGCAAACCAGTATAAGTAGAGGAGAAGACAGGGAATTATGTATACAAATAAGCTTAATTTTAATTCCCCAGAAAATTCTGGAATAAATAATCAAACTGACCGTTTAGAAGCACTGAAAAGAAAATAAGGAGATGAGTAAAAGACAATATGGATTTGTTACAAACCATGTTGAACTAATCTAATTTCAACTGTGAACAGACTAATGGGCATGAGAACTGGACATGATGGTATTGTAAGCAAATAAGGAAGTGTGTATGAATATATAGGTAGGATTAATTCAAATGTGTTTTTTCTATTACCTGTCTTTTTATTATCTATATTAACTACTGTAAACATTTTAGACACCCAGCCTTTCTTGTAGTCTCATACTCAATCTCTATTTTGATCTCAGTAATGATCCATTGATAACTGCTTTCATGGATTCATTTTTAAGAACTTCTCTACTTTGAAAATGGAGTTAGAATCCAAATAAATCTTAATAACTTGCTTTGAAAAAAAAAAATCTACTACTCAATATGGACAAGATGAAGACACCTCAGCTAAAAAGAAATAATCTGCCAGCAAAAAAACAGATCAGGGGTTAACTGGTGGGGTATCAGCTCTGCAGGAAGAGATATAAGGGGCTGAATAGCAAACTAAATAAGAGTCAATGTTACACTTGTGTGAAAGGTAAGATGTCTACTTGAATGCATAAACAAGAATGTATTGTATAAAACTCAATTCTCTACTCAGCAGGGGTAAGTCTTCAGCTGGAGTGCTGCAGACAATTTTAGGTACTGCAACTTGAGAAGAACTTACACCAACCAAAGAACGAAAGCAACACAATAGTTCAGAGTTTAGTAATTGTGATATGGGAGGAAAGCTTGAGATTGTATTTCCTGTACATTTTAGGGGTTATGACACCAGCAAAGATCTTGTTCCTGAGAGCAAATTTGCCAAGTACAGGTATAGAGTCTGCCATGGGAAACATGGATGGACCAAACAAGTTTTTGAATACTCTTCCACCTTTAGTATTCCAAGAAACTATACATTCTTACCCCAGAATCTCTGTGCCAAGGACCTTATGCCTGAGTTTCTGACCACACAAATATTAATAAACTAAATATGGAAGGGGTATAGGCTCAAGTCTTTGTCTGTAACCACCCATTCTACTTAATTATTGGCATGAGCCCCGGCATATTTTGGCGATGTGAAGGCATCATTTGTGGCATAAATCTGCATCAGGGATTGCTTCCATCTGGCTGAATATACAAGGCCACCTTGTCCTGGGATCTATGGGGAGCCGAGGGTAAAGAGGTCAGCTGCAGGAGCACAGCTGTATTCTGCCCTTTTCTTCAGGGTCCAAGAACAGCCCATGCTCTGTCATGTCTATTAATAAAGGCAACAGCATGGTGTCTTTGAAGACCTTCAAGCAAGTATCAGGCCTTCTACATAACAACTGTAGACTAATTTTGATCAGTCATTGAGCTGCTCTTGACTACCTTGGTGTCGTGGTTTAACCCTAGCCAGCAACTAAGCACCACCAGCTGCTCTGTCACTCCTCCTCCCTCCTAGTGGGATGGGGAGGAGAACAGAAAAAAAAAAAAGAAGTAAAGCTTGTGGGTTGAGATAAGACCAGCTGAATAACAAAATTAAAATATAATAAAATAATAATATGTAACTAAGAATAACTGCTCCCATTTCTTCCCTGGTTTGATCCTCACTGTGCATGCAAGAGTTCAGCTACTGAAAATAAATTGCCAACAATGCTAAAGTAAAAAGGCAAATCCAAGCAGTCACTAGTAATTCAGCATCCTCAGTCACCTGTCCCAGTGTGGTAGAAACCAAGGAGGGGCCACAGCAAATTGGGGTGAACATGAGAAATGGTATGGGAGTTGAGAGAGGAGACAGCTACATCTGGAAGGAAGAAGCACCAATTTGAGGGTTGCATATATGGTCAGTGTAATAAATAGCTGTTAACACCCACCAGCAGCCCTGTCACTGCCAGGTCTTCAGAGATTCAGTCAAATTGTATTACTGTCCCCGATCAAAGCAAGTGACTGATGGAATAAACAACCTGACCTTATGGTCTGCATATAATAAAGCCCAGCAATACTGCTTACTCTAACTGTGGGCAATTCAGACTGCTTTCTCAAGTTGTATTTGATAGAAATCAATTCCTAATGAACAGTGCAGGTGGAAGATAAATGAAAACATGCTGACAGAATGTCATAAAGGCTTATTTCAGCTTCATAACTCATCTGGCTGGGTGTGAATCACCACGTACTCTCTCTTTTCACCGTAATTGTAGCAAATAATTCTTACAGTATTTCCCTGAGGAAAGCCTTCCTTCTGGTTGTTCTAGGAAAAATAACAAATAGCTAGTAATGCAGGTATTTTCATTACAGAATCACAGAATCATTAAGGTTGGAAAAGACCTCCAAGAATATCAAGTCCAATCATCTGCCTAACATTATGATAACAACTAAACCACATTCTGAAGTGCCTCATCTACGCATTTATTGAACACCTCCAGGGATGGTGACTCCACCAACTCCCTGGGCAGTCTGTTCCAATGCCTAACAACTCTTTCAGTAAAGAAATTTTTCCTAATGTCTAATCTAAACCTCCCCTGGCACAGCTTAAGTCCATTCCCTCTCATCCTATCACTAGTTTCTTGGGAGAAGAGACCAACACTCACCTCACTACAACATCCTTTCAGGTAGCTGTTGAGAACAATAAGGTCTCACTTTAGCCTCCTCTTCTTCACACTAAGCAACTCCAGTTCCCTCAGATGCTCCTCATAAGACATGCTCTCCAGCCCTCTCACCAGCTTTGTTGCCCTCTTCTGTACCCGCTCCAGCACCTCAATATATTTCTTCTGCCATGGTGCCCAAAACCGGTCACGATACTCAAGGTGTGGTCTCACCAGTGTCAAGTACAAGGGTACAATCACTTCTTTCCTCCTTCTGGCTACACCATTTCTGATACAAGCCAGGATGCTGTTGGCGTTCCTGGCCACCTGGGCACACTGCTGGCTCATGTTCTCAGCCAACACCCCCAGATTCTTTTTCTGCTAGGCAGCTTTCCAGCCACTCCTCACCAAGCCTGTAGCATGTGGTTGTTGTGACCCAAGTGCAGGACCCAGCACTTGGCCTTGTTAAACCTCATCCCACTGACCTTGGCCCATCAATTCAACCTGTCCAGACCCCCCTGCAGAGACTTCCTACCCTCAAACAGATCAACACTCCTGCTCAATTTGGTGCCATCTGCAAACCTACTGAGGATGCACATGGTCCCTCATCCAAATTATTGATAAAGATGTTAAACAGGACCTGCCCCAGCACTCAGACCTGGGCCACACTGCTGGTGACTGATCACCAACTGGATTTAGCTTCATTTACCACAGGTCTCTGGGCTTGCCCACCCAGACAGTTTTTAACCCAGCAAAGTGTGCACCTCTCTAAGCCATGAGATGCCAGCTTCTCCAGAAGAATCCTGTGGGAGACTGTGTCAAAGGCCTTACTGAAGAGCAGGTAGACAACATCCACAGCTTTTTCCCCATCCACCAGGTGGGTCATCTGGTCATAGAAGGAGACCAGGTTGGTCAAGCAGTACCTGCCCTTCATGAACCTATGTTGGCTGGGCCTGATCACCTGGTTGTCCTGCACTTGCCATGTGAATGCACCTGAGATGAACTGCTCCATAATCTTCCCTGGTACTGAGGTCAGGCTGACAGGCCTGTAGTTCCCTGGATCCTCCTTCCGGCCCTTCTTGTAGATGGGAATTGCATTGGCAAGCCTCTAGTCTTCCTGGACTTCTCTTGTTAACCAGAACTGATGATAAAAGATGGATAGTGACTTGGCAAGCTCCTACACTAGCTTCGTCAGCAGTCTCGGGTGGATCATATCCAGCCCCATAGACTTGTGGGTGTCTAGGTGGCATAGCAGATCATTAACTGCTTCCTTCTGCATTATGGGGGTTTTATTCTGCTCTCCATCCCTGTCTTCCAGTTCAGGAGACTGAATACCCTGAGGATAACTGGTCTGTCTATTAAAGACTGAGGCAAAGAAGGCATTAAGTACCTCAGCCTTTTCCTCATCCTTAGTGGCAATGTTCACTGCTGCAACCAGTAATGGGAGGAGATTGTCCTTGTCTCTCTTTTTGTTGTTACTGTATTTGTAAAAACACTTTTTATTACGTAGTACAGCAGTGGCCATACTGAGTTCTAGCTGGGCCTTCACCTTCCTAACATTCTTTCTGCATGACCTAACTAAATCCCTGTACTCTTCTTGAGCAACCTGCCCCTCCTTCCTGAATCCCAGCAAAAGATTCCTGCTCAGCCAGGCTGGTCGTTTCATCTTTAAGCCAATTCATCTTAAAGGCACAAGGGGACAGCACGCTCCTGTGCCTCCAAGAGCCCCTAGCAAAATGTCCAGCCTTCCTGGACCCCTTTGCCCTTAAGACTATCTTCCAAGGGACTATCTGAACCAGTGACTTGAACAGGCTGAAGTGTGCCCTCTGGAAGTCCATGGTCGTGGTTTTGATGACACCCCACACCACTCTCCCATCTTACTTTACCAAGAATTGAGAACTCTGTCATTTCATGCTCACTAAACACAAGACGGCCTCCAACCACATTTGTACTCCATTCCCATGGGAATAATGTCAATGACAGTAAAGGCTTGAGATGACTGAGTTGTTATTTTTGGGACTGAAGCCCTAGGTGAAAACAACAGTAACCCTGTTGCATCCTGGCCAAAATGAATGCACTCTCAGTTGCAGGATGGGCAGAGTATGGATATGTAAAACTGCAGCTCAAATCACAGCCTAGAAGGAGCAGCAACATACAAAGAAGCAGTGTCTGTTGCAGCCATAACCCAGCTAGGCTGCAAATGACACAGAATAAAGACAAAAACGCCAGCTTTTAGTAAAACCCTGTAGATTAAGGATCCTGAAGGAAACTGATAAAACTGAAGAACTTAGTGAATCCCTGGAGAAGTGTGGGATTCAAACCACTTTATTCTCAGTATTGCCCTATTGATTAACTGTAGCTGGCTCTCTCACTAAGGGCTTTGAAATTTCAGCACCTCTTTTTAATTTTTTTCATACATTATGCAGTGAGCCCAAGCACCTGGCCATTATTCCAGCATAACTCCAAGGAGCAACTGTCTAAAAGACAGGCGTTTCAATAGTGCTGCTATGCCAGTTCTTATCCTTTGCTGCTGCGAACCTTGTCCGTGACAGCCTTGAGGTCTGTGTGATAGAGACAGCATACAATTTTTACACAGTCATTTCAGCTTAAAGTCTTCCATTGCCTTCATCTGTATTTAGTTAAGAACTTGCAGTTGCAAACAAAATATTGCCTTGGACCTTCTTTTTTTTTCTTGTCCTTTCAAAACACAGAGGAGAAATAAAACCTCTGATTTTAATGAATAATCAATAATTGTCCAGAATACAAAGATACATAAAACCCCTAAATAATAGAATTTAAACCCATTATAATAATTGTTCTAGTTATAAACATCACTTTATTAATTTTTAGCTCTCAGTTGTTTTCCACTTTCAGTGTTACTCACTAATAACACTCAAATTAGGCTTTCCAAATGCATTGGAATGATAATTTAATGGCACAGCAATTAAACACTTCCTACATATTTAACAACTTTACCTGCTCATAGATGACAGTAAGTTATGTCACAACATCTCACTTCAAAGCAGAAAGCATTTTTAATGGATGATAATACTATGGTAGGAACCAACAATAGTAATGGATTTAAATATCTTAATTATAAACATTGAAATTTTAAAGCTATTCCTTGTAAAATTGCATTAATTTATATTGTGCAATGCTTTCAGAATAGCCTGCATTTACAGCTGAAATTTATCTGAAAATAAAAATTTCTTAACTGTGTCACATATTTCACCATTGTCCCACCTTTCAGAGCCTTTACAGAGCAGAGGAAAAAAAAATACCCAGCTTTCCTATTTGTTCAACATCACTTTATTCCCTCTTCTAACATAATTAATTTGAAATTTTGTTTTCAACAAGCTAAACAGGACCTCTGTGATATCTTTTACAACTGAAACTCATTTAAAAAGTGAATGCATATCACCATTCCTCCACCCCTCCTATGTGTAGGAATGTAGACCATCTCACTGGAGAACAAAGAAATTAAGGCCTAGAATAAAAACAAGGCATGACCCAGCCCTTTCCTTTATTCCTATATTGAAACTATGCTGTAAGAAATAGAGAAATAATATATTGAAAGCAAGAATAATTTCATTTATCAGCAAGAAGTGTGACATGAGCCTGAACATTTATTGGCATGACAGATACTAATGACCTCTATGAGAGTGAATAGAGATTCAGGCTGGTGTTTGCAGAAGATAAAAGGGAAAGCCATTGGTCAATAAGATAGCAAAGCACTTGACTAATCCAAGTTATATACTAAAATACTGCATAGGATCTTAAAAAGAATAAAATAGGAACTCATGCAGAGCTAGGTAGGTTGTTTGTTTCAAAGCAATAATTAATTATCTTTCACTAGAAAGATATTGGAAGTACTTGTAACCCCAAATCATGCTTTGTTCAGCATGTAGACTAAAAGAAGTATTCCTGACTTCAGCTGCAGCCCATTTCTCAAATGGTTGTCTTTCTTTGAAGTACCTGCAGCTGGCGATGAAGCAGCTCTCAAAAGAGAGAAACAGGATGTTTGAAACCAAACAGCCTTTAAATCTATTTACAGTTTAGCACCTTGGGCAGTAGAATCCATCTAGCTGTAAGCAGATTTAAAAGGTATTTTTAAAACTAATAAAAACAGGGGTTTATGGTAATTCAAAGGCAAAAGATCCTACAAGAAGTGTGAAACATGTATTATCTTTGAAGTGTTTGCCTCTTCTCTGGGACTTGTTCTTAAGAACTCCCAACACTGAAAATGAAATATATTTTCTTTTGACTTGATAAGAAGAAAAACTATTGTAAATTAGTTTTACCATAACTTTGATAGAGGCCAGTTTCTCAGGCATATTACAGGTAATTTTGTCTTTACTAAGAAACAACTACTGCTGTATTTGCAAAAGTAATAGGCTATCTTTGGTACTTAAAAATACTAACAAAAGGATATAATTTTTTGGTTAACAAAGTAATTGAATTCTGAATCTCAGAGAGCAGCTTCCAACAAATCTATTCTTCATTTGGTAATTGCAGTTCATGTAAAGGAGAAGAACATCACAGCCATGAAAGACCGGTGGATTAACACAGGGTTCACCATCAAGGTTAAGTGGTCAGAAACAGCTTCGCAATGTACTATTTACCCTTTTGTTTGCTTTTTCTGGAGTCATTCTCACTGCAAATTTTCTAACTGGTACGTGTTAAATGCACCCTTTCCCTTTTAGGGGAAAAAAAAAAAAAAAGCTACTAATTTATTTTCCCAAATGACCAAAATGCTTAGAACTGGAATTTTTCCCCATATCACATTTTGTCTGTAAAACTATCTGCTTGCTTTCAGAAGGACCATTACAGAACAGATTATTCAAGACTGTGAAGAACAGTAGCAGGAGCTGTATCAGAGTGACTGCTTATTTGTTTTTCTGCTACTTTTTGTAGACATTGCCAAAGTATTAGTAAGACATAGGTGTGGTAGTTGTGTAACAGTTGTGGAGGGATGTTTCCACATGTATGTGTCTGTAGCTCAAGAAATAAGACCTGATAATGGCATGTGCAGCTCATCTTGCTCCCAGTAGGCAACTGTGAACCATTTTTCCAGTGTTACATTGCTAATGTACATCTGTGCAGAGCTCATCAAGCAACATTCAGTCTACTGTTTTGAATTGTACTTAGATCAAGATGGAAGTTATAATTTTCTTTTTCTATGCATCCAACGTATATGGTAAGTACCTTTTTATTTGTCCATTTTTACATCTTTTATTAGTAGTGCTGCTTTAATTCCATCATTGCCAGTTGTACAGTTGAGACAATATTAAACTCAGAGACACAGGCACCATTCTATTAGCTGAGCTGCAAAGGCCAGAGCATACAAGCTGTTTATATATTTTAAAGCTAGACCCAATACCAGAAGAGCTGAGGACTCCAGGTTACACCATTATGGTGATCTTAAAGAAATATATCATCATTATGGTGGACAGCCTACAACTGGTGAGTGACAGAATGTGCTGTCAGCAGTACTTAAATATAGTGTGCAAAGGCTTCAGCTGGGAATGAACTTGATGAGAGAATGTACTTGATTTTCAAAGGTATCATGCTATTAAAGGAAATAAAAGTCTCAGGGATAAGCACAGAGGTAATAAGAGGCAGGAAGTGCTAGCTCTTCAATATCAGCATTTGCAACATGACTTGCAGCTTGTTCTGAAAAAAAAAAAGCTCTTAAAAACTCTAGGACAGTGCAAAGAAGAGTTCTGTGTAAACAGTCTTCATTTTTTAATATAAATGATGACTTTGGGAAAGAATAAGGGCAGAAATGATCCACAAGAGTTTGGCTTGAACTGTCAATTTCACACTAAGAGTGTGGAAATTATCATAAAAGCCTGCAGATGGACATTGGCTGATCTAAACATAAGCAGTAAAATAACCTCACAGAAATGAGGGATAGATAATATCCAGTTGCCTGAAGTGTCGTAAATTTATTCACGTACTCTTATAGCAGACAAATTCAGAGCTCCACTACCTCTATGCCTATTAGCTCCAGCATATATATTTATTTGTACCTGAAGAATGGAACTGGTCTCTCTGATGGATGCCAAGTGTTTTGGGATGGCTGCTTACAGTTCGTAATTTCTCCACACTTCAGGTTTGAAGTCCAGGTTTAAGAAAGGCTGTCCATTCTGGTGATCTGGAGGAGACTGTTGTTTTAAAGTCAGCTTTCCAAGGCCAAATCAGTTTATAGTAGCCTCCCTGTACAAACCATCTCTGCCTCACAGTGAGTGACATCCCACAGCAGATATGCCAGGCCCTGTATACACCCATGTGTCTTAACTACCCTGACCAGTTCCACCAGGATCCCCCACCCAGGAACTCTCTGCTCCACACCTGGAAGCCCTGGTGGGGTTTGAGCTGAGTCATGGGTATGCCTGTGGCCAGACCTGTTCTTCAGCTGTTGACAGGGCTTTCCAGATTGACACATGACATGAGGTACCACCTTGCCTTCATCTGAGGATGACTGGGTTTGTGATGAGACTTGTCACCCAGATCACCCAGATGTTCTGCTGCAGGCTGGTAGCCATCTGTGGGGAAGTATTTTGTGGCCCATGTTGTGGCCACCCTCAGCCCTTAGAAATCCTGCCTTGGGTTGCCCCATGGACGTGTGTTGACTCCTGAGAATTTATGGTCCTTCCCTCCACTATAAAAACATCCATTCTCTAATAAAATAAACCGCAGCAGCTGGTTGTCTAGTTGCCACAGTGGGTTTCCTCAGTGGATGACATTGAATAAACCAATCATAGTATTGATTATAGCTGCTGCTGCTGCTGCTCTCCTGTGCTGCAACAGGCTGTGGTCAGTGTGCAGAAACAATTTGTTAGCAGACAAGACAATAGCAGGAAACAATGAGGTTACTGATGAGTCTCAATGACAACACATGCTTCTCTTGCCTTACTTTTCCCTCTCTTTTTCTCAGATAATAATAGTACAAGATGTTTTGGGTGATTGTATCTGGTTTCCTGAAGTCAAGGGCCTTGAGAAAAGATGGCATGCAGGCAGTTGTAAATTTTTCAATGAAAAAGCCTAAATATTTTTCAATTAGAAGCAATTTTTTAAGGTCACTGCACAAACTTTCCACAGCACAAGAGAATATGTGCTGTTCATATATATAAATTTAAAATGGATTTATCACATGCTATCCTTGTCAAAATGACTTCCATATATTTACCACTCTTCATAGTATCCACCAAAATATTTATGTAATAGATCACTGTGTTCCAGTCAAGGACTTTGTATTTGAAAGAGAAAGTAAAAACGCTTATAAATATTTGGGGTTGTGGAGATGACTTGCAGCTCTACATAATGCATTGTAGCAACTCACTTTGTTTTGGGAACAAAAAACAAACATCAAGGTTTGTTTTTCAGAAACAGTTGGCAGAAAATAACCCTTCATTCTAAAACAATGAAGAGTTATGATTTTAATTTAGTTCTGCTATACTTCTATTTCAAAGCAGATCTCCACAAAATAGGTTATTCCTAAAATGTATTGAAAGTTTTCAGCTGAAAATATATGCCAGAATATTGGAACAGCTTACATCCCATAAATGCGGACTCAGTTCTCATGCTTGCATACCTCAGAAACCTCAGCCAACTCTCTGAGAAGTTGAATCCCACTTTCAACAGAAAGGTCAAAATGAAAACTGTTCTTTGCTAACCCTCCTCAGTGTTTTTTTGGTGACTTCCCACCAGCATTGTGTAATGCTCTTCTCACAGTGTTTACTGCTTTGCCTACTTTTCTGTCAGTTTTCCTTCTGGAGCTTTTTTTTTGTTTTCTCAGTGTCTCTTTATAAACAGCATACTTCAGGGTTTGTGAAGGCCATATTCACCACTCAGTAACTAAGTAATTCTTTCTGTGCAGATGTGATTTTAAACCTAATTTTCACATTTAAATGAGAAGACAAATGTTACCTTAAAGAAAAAGCTCTGTTGCCAGAGAAGCTACTAGAGAAAACCAATTCTTGACTTTGTCTAAAACTGTTCTGGGAGAACAAACTCTACTGAAGCACAATGCTGTACATGTAATATGAACACCTCTAATACAGTTAAAAGGGATATTTTATTATCTGCTGAAAACAAGCAGAGAGGAAAATAATAGGGGCTAAAGGAAAAACCCTGAGAATGGATTTACTGGTATAGTCCAAGGGCCAAGAAGACATAATGAGGTCTTTGCAAGGTCTCTCTGAAGCTCTCTGATGTGCCTTTTGGAAGAATATTTCTCACATGACCCCTCAGGGAATTTGATCATTGCAAATTATGTTTTGTTTGGATGCTTCAGCTATTAATGCAAATAATCTCCCTATCCTGCCTCCTAGTGCATTATTTTCTTGATTTTACCACTGAGCTTCAGCTTTACAAACCTCTCATTCCTCTTAACTTTTCACCTTTCTACTAAGATTGTTATATTTCTAGATCATATTTGTCTACAAACTAGAAAAAGAGGTCTCCAATCACATGTAGATCTCATAGTCATTACTGCAGTAACCATTAAAGTAACTCAGCCAAATTCTTTCTGATCTACACAAGTGAAATGAGACCCTATAAATTTGTAGGCTAGGTAAGGCTTTTGGGAGGTGAAAAAGAACTCTTAATTCCATCCCACTTATTTCATTGATTTAAGTTGTGAATCTGACAGTTGCATATGTTTTGTGCCAGAGATAAAAGCTACACTTGGCATATTGCTCCACATCCATTATTTATTTTAATTGAACTAAAGTCTTGTATTTCTTTTGGGACATTTGATGTACAAAAAAGTACAAATTGAAGGGTACAAGAACTATGAAATGTCAGGAGTAGCTGTATAAAATGATAGGAAGTAGAACATTGAGTATTAACACTAGTTGCTAAATGTCTCTGAAAACATATGTTAGAAAGAGATGCGATAATATAATAAATACCAGAATATAGCTGATCCAATCAATTTCACTTGAAATTTTGTTTTGGTACTTAACATATGATATAAAGTGAAATGATCATCTCTAATTCTCTGGAACTGGACACTTAGGTGCCCAGTGATAGGACAAGAGGTAATGGACACAAACTTGACAGAGCACTGGAACAGGTTGCCCAGAGAGGCGGTGGAGTCTCCTCTGGAAACTTTCAAAACCCACCTAGATATGTTCCTATACAACCTTCTGTAGGTAAACCTGCCTTGGCAGGGGCATTGGACTAGGTGATCTCCAGAGGTTCCTTCCAACTCCTATCATTCTGTGAGTCTGTGACACTGTCTGGGTGTTTTTCTCTGAAAACACTGAAGAAATCAAGAGATTGTATATATTACTATAGGAGCCAGATATCTAGCCTTTTGGATCTCTTAAGACTTTCCTTGGATTTAAGCCACTTCTCTCTCCAAATGGTTTCTCAGACTTTTTCTATATTTTGGATTATTTTTATTTATTGCACAGAAACATACCACATTCCTTATTTACAGAATCACAGAATGTTAAGGGTCGGAAGGGACCTTGAAAGATCACCTAGTCCAACCCCCCTACCAGAGCAGGACCACCTAGAGCAGGTCACATAGAAACGTGTCCAGGTGGGTTTTAAATGTCTCCAGAGGAGACTCTACAACCCTTCTGGGCAGCCTGTTCCAGTGCTCTGGCACCCTTACCGTGAAAAAGTTTTTCCATTTTCTGTGGAACCTCTTATGCTCCAGCTTGCACCTATTGCCCCTTGTCCTATCCTTGGACATAACTGGCTCCATCCTCCTGACACTTGTTCTTTATGTATTTATAAACATTACTGAGGTCACCCCTCAGTGTCCTTCAAGCTAAAGAGACTCAGCTCTCTCAGCCTTTCATCATAAGGGAGATGCTCCACTCCCTTAATCATCTTTGTGGCTCTGTGCTGGACTCTTTCAAGCAGTTCCCTGTCCCTAATTTTATCTAGTAAAATTGTTGCACAGAATGGCCTAAATCAAAGCAAATAGTGATGCAAAGCTGTTAGAAAATAGCTCTGATAATACAGCTATGCTAATTGTCTGTTCTATGACCAGGCAGTGAGGATTCATTTAAACTTGGATAGTGGGAAAATTCTTGTTAGAGAAGGGTCTTCCTAGCTGCAGCATTTATCCTGGCTACAGTTGGGATATACTACAGCTTGATATAGAACCACTGCAGGGTATCCTTTGCCAAATTTGTGCTGATTTGTTGCACTTGTAATTTAGAGAAATTTCAGGACTCCTGCAAACCAATGTTTATCTTCCTTCTGTTAGATGGATAGTCCATGAATTTCATGCACAAGAACATTAGGCAGCATTAAAACATACAGCTGCAAGCCATGAAAGGCTACTTGCTGTGCTGCTAAGATCTTCTGCTAAAACAGAGACAGATAGAAGCTTTATCCCTTTGGAAAACCAGGCTTTCTGTGTCTATAATGCAACTAACCATATTTTATACTCTACTTTCTATTTCATATAGGTCCATATGTTTATTTCATAAAACCCAAAAAAATTCCCCCCGAAAAAATTTCAAAATATTTCTGCCTCTGTATTACTGCTAAATCTAACTAGGCATCTCACACAGCTTTATTTATAAAACTAAAAGGTGGGTTTTTTTATTGCAGAAGACATGTAGTTCTAAACACTTGCGTGATAATTCCATTCCAAAATAATCAATATTACATGTAAGGCTATCCTCCTTTATTATTCTGTAATGGACAATAAGATGTTGGTAAATATGCATATCAAATTTATTCTGTAATTATGAAATAAACTTAATGAAACAATGTCTTCTGCTAGTTAGGAATGTGTAAGATAGGAAAGGGCAGAATTAGATTTGGCTGACCAGCCTCAATGCATGCATTCTTATATGCTCTGTAATTACACGCATAGCTGATATTTTTCCCACAGTTATATCTACCTCAGCCAGTGGCACAGGTGGTTACACCTGTGCTAGAGGCTTCAAGATCCAACATCAGTCTCTATGCTTCCAGACTCCTTGTTTCTGTTTGTTCTCTGTTTCTTCTCAAAACTGACTCATCTTCTCATACTCTCTGGCCACCTTCACAGCAGCTTTATTTCTTCATGCATTATGGAATTATTGCTAGGTTGTTGGCATATGTGCTTGACCCATTTCAGTCTATAGTTGTCAGAAGTGCCTTTTTCCTTACCCATCAGCTGCAGATGTTGCAGTCAATTTATAGTTTAAACTATAAATTCTGAGTATATAGAGATATGTAAATCTACATATTTCAGTAGAGAAACATTTCCAGTTCTTATAATTTGCTTCTGATTTCCTGTGAACTCTAAAAGGAATGTGAAACAAAGACTGTTTTCTTTGAAAAATATGAAACCCTTGATGAAAAGCCTTCAGGACTATGTATAGGAACACAACAGTCTTCTAATTTTACTTGATTTTATTTCAAAATTGGCCAAGTAACAAGTTGTTCTTTTAACATTATTCTCAGAAACAGCTGAACAATATTGTCTGAAGTTTTTCTCAAAAAGTACAAAAAGTCCATCTTGCAGTGGCACAAAGGGTGAGAGTCTGGCAAAATCAAAAGAAAGATTATCTAATAGTGGAAGGAACAGCTTTAAAACAAGTTATACCAACACTGTAACATAATATATTTTCATATAATCACATATATGTTGACTGCACCCCAAGTATTCATATATAGAATAGGGGGATAAGATAACATTCAATATTTAGCAGCAGTAGTTGAAAAGTAATAAAATAAAAAAATCTGGATGGAAATCATTCTCACAGCTGTTTAAAAATCTCTTCACCATTCAGTTATCTATCATTGTTGTTTTTGTTGTTGTTGTTGTTATGAAAAAAAACCCCAAACTAATCTTGCCCTGGAGTGATTATTGCTTTACATTCATAAAATCTGAAAAGCCTGTCATGCAAAATGTTGAATGCATACATGAATGATGCTAGGAGGTTTTTTCACAGCATGAATGAGAGAGTGTAAATCTGGTCAGTCATATATTTATGCCATACTCGTGTTTAATTGCATGAAAAATAGCTGTAGCTTAAATCATAGGATAGCTTTAGTGATTCACTTCAGCTGATAGAGACAGCTTTAACAAGAGTGCAGCAATAACGATTTAAATATATATCGTTCTGCTCATGACTAGGCTCCAAAAGCAGTAGGCAATGGAAAAGAAGAACTGAATAAATGAACACTGAGGAAAAAAACCTATTTAAAACACTATCTTTAAACAGGACTGTAGGTATGAGCTCCCCAGGCAGCATATTTGACAGTATGCACTGAAAAGTAGAAGAATTTACAACAGGTCAGACCTGAACACTGAATCAATAAGACAGCAAACAAGCCCAGGGTAGCTGACCTGCAGTACATACCCCCTACCCGTGTGTACGATATATGATCTAAATTTAGTAGAGCATATTACAGTCAGTTGGTTACCACACTGTTTTGCCCTACATAATCACTCAACTATGACTGTGTGCTCTCTGTTTATTGGTATTGTCTGCTTTAATTGGACTAATTTTCAGATTTTATACATGTCTCTGAGAGCCAGTATTTCCAACAGTGAGAAAGTAGGATTAGTCATACACCCTCCCACTCCTGCTTGCAGACAATAAGCCCATAGCCTATCCAGAGGACAGACGTAGGCTGGGGATCATCTGGGGTCCTGTAAGAAAAGTTCATCTGATCTCCTCTGAGATAAGATGAGTAGTATGAAGAATCAACTAGCTTGGAAATAAGGAAATTCAGGGAACTAAAGACAAACCTTTCCTATACCCTGTATGGAAGATATCATTCATGAATATGTAACCTACTCCATGCCTTGTTTTACCATCCTATACCTTTCTATAGTTTTAGGATGTGCCAATATATTATTTTACGACAATCCTTAGTAAAACTGGGGGTAGATCACAGAATTACAGAATGTTAGGGGTTGGAAGGGACGTCCAAAGATCATCAAGTCCAACCACCCTGCCAGAGCAGGACAAAACTAGAGCAGATGACACAGAAATGCATCCAGACAGGTCTTGAAAGTCTCCAGAGGAGAATCCATAGCCTCTTTGGGGAGTCTGTTCCAGTTCTCTACAACCCTTACAGTAAAGAAGTTCTTCCTCATGTTGAGGTGGAACTTCCTGTA
The DNA here is from genome assembly GCA_024336885.1 of Actenoides hombroni. Classification (NCBI taxonomy): domain Eukaryota; kingdom Metazoa; phylum Chordata; class Aves; order Coraciiformes; family Alcedinidae; genus Actenoides; species Actenoides hombroni. Next base: position 4,987,091 of record WUAM01000143.1, on the reverse strand, counting down.
CATATCATGCACATAATTCTGCAGCTATCAATGGTGATAAGTGTGAGCCTAAATGCTACACCAAACCGAATACATTTTCTCAGCTCAGTTGTTGGAAAGAGACAGTGATCTGTATGATTAGAGAAGATTTCAAACTTCAGAACGATAACGTATTTAGCCTTTTCCAAAAACACTCTCAATTTACCAAGTTAAGGAGCAACCCCTGCCTCTTCTGGTTCCCTCCTTGCAGGTCCTTGTCGGAACTTTGTCAAAGAGACATGTGTCTCATTAGGATGCCATAATTTTCATTACCATGCTTTACGTCATCTCTATGACAAGTCCAGTCTTTCTGCATACATGACATCCAGCCTTTGAGTTTGTGCTGTGCATCTGCTGCTCCCAGGACATCCCCATTATTTAGGACAACACTGTTGATGTAGCAGCTATTCCAAAGTCCAGTCTCCTAAGTGGACAGTCCAAAACTGGTCACAGTGCTATTTCAGTTAGACTTTTGGCTCTGAACTTTTAAGTTGATTACAGTTCTTCAGCAGGAAGTAAGTCAGGCCTCATTTCATTTTCACAAAGACTTAATATTAGACTTAATGTTTCAAAGTCTTAGACTTATGGTCTTAAATTTAATTCCTTTTTAGCTAAGAATTCCCAAAATCACTTTCTTCCAGCTATGTGCAAAATTACTATCCAAAACAGAAGGAATTATATAGCTGAGACAATCCCCTAGTTACAATGGGGGAAAGTTAAACAGAATAAATGAAGAAAGTATTTACAGTACAATGTGTGTGTAAGAAAAAAATTGAAAGTGTATATGCTAATAATAAAACAGAAGTCAGTCAGAAGTACCACTGGAAACCTAGTATTACATCAAAACAGCTAATTTACAGCCCACCTCCCCTACCTCCAAAATGAAGACAAATGATCGCTAAATAGCTCCAAACCAAACATTTTCTAAAATTAAGCTTTGGGGTGGCCAACAGAATTTTAGATAGAATTTATTTGGACTATAATTAAAATATTAAATAAATAGCAAAGACAATTTAAAAAGTTAACAGATCTAGTTGATATAAATGAACTCTCAGCATGACAACAATGTTCTTTAGCTTCAGAAGCTGACTTCTTTTTTTATCAATTATTTTAAATTCTTAGTCCTCAAAATCTATTACCTTGACCCTTGTCATGAATATTTTTTTGTTATCACTCCATTTATTTAATAAGCAATTTACAAATATGTATTTCATATAAGGAAAAAAAGATCATTATTTTATTTGTCTAGCTCCTCTTCTGACTAAACAGTCATTTGTGTAACACAATCTAATACAGCTGTCAAATCACAATTGGTTAATATTATACAGCATATAATCAAACAAGATTAGGTAGAAAATTATTCTGCTCCACACATGCATCTCTCTATGCCTTACAGAGAAGATCAATGCTGCTCAACCTGAGCAAGAAGCTGCCACAAGGACAGGATCACCTGGAAAGTGAGGAAGGGGTCTCTTGGGCACATGTTTCATCCAGTTTTGGGCAAAGAAACCTGAAATTTGTGAGGACACATGCATCCAAGTTCTATCTTGGAGCTTAATTGAAAATATTCATGACTGCTGACATCTTGCAGAGATTTTCTGAAGACCATGAGTGCACATGGCTTTTTGGAGGTACTGTCTTGGATTGGTATCTCAAGCAGCAAAGAAGGGCAGCTTCTTTGTTGCTCTTTCTCCTCTAAAGAGGAAACATGAGATTCTTCACATGGCTGCTATATTTTGAGATTGAGAGCTAAGACAACATAGACTTGGTTTGAAGGCAGGAAACATCTTATTCTTGTAATCCTCTAGCAATGCAGTTTTCTTTCTTTTACATCTAGTCCTAAAACTTAGTTTGAGAAACCTATATAATTTAACACTCTGATACAGGAAAAATGGGCCCAAAAGCACTTTCTGTTAATAAAAATATTTGGAGCCAGGAAAGTAATTAAAGATCTTTAATTAACTTCTCACCATGTTTCTTCTGCGAGTTTGGTTTGTAATAAATTAAATGGGATAATATTCAGATACTTGCCACAAGTTGTGTTCACAGCCATGAACACTACTCCCCAAACAACTGCACATCTGAGAGGCATCTTCGGGAGAAAGGGTGGTAAAGACTTGCCTATGGAATATTTGTGTTCTTTGTTACAAGGAAATTCCCATACAGTGCTCTTCCTTCTTGGTTTTGTCACAACAGAGCAAACAAGGGAGCATGAAGGACTGCATTTCTCTAAGTACAGATAGCAGAGTTTGGCTGTGCTTTGACAGTGCCAAGTTTGAGATAGTTATAATGCAATATAAAAATATTGCTCTTATCATCGTGTGCTCAGCATTGTAAACCTCCCTAGAAGTCATCTGACAAAAGAATGAGCAAACTTCTGACAGGCCTGGAGGGAACAAAAATTTATATGGATCACATTTAGTTTAAAGGAAATCAGAGAAAGAAAAGAAGCAAAAAATTCAATATATTTCTCATAGATTGAGTCTATGTTTTGAGATCAGTAGCAAACATGGATGATTATAAGCCATCTGACCATTTGAATTTGATAAATGATTTTACCACTTGACATATCCATGACTTCTATACCCAGCTCTTTTATTTACTAATAATGTGCACCAGTAATTGCTGCCACGCATCTAGGATTCAGTGCATTCCCTGCAAGATTACAAAAGGCACCTTCTGTGTTTATATAAAAGAACAAATCAGAGTAAATCAAATGTCTAAGCCTTATGATGTAGGTTAACATTTGTTCAACACTTTTTCTACAGAAACTTGGAGGAAAGTTCTGATCTATGTATCATGTGATGAGGTCTTTAACTTTGTGTTTTCTGAAGGTGCTGGAGAATCTTATCTCCTATTCATATCTCTAACACAAACAACTGCTTATTCACACCACGCTAGTAAGCACTCAGTTCAAAACCATAGCTAGGGTCTGGAAACCTGATCAGCTTCTACAGCAGGAAAATGACCTAGGAACAGTCACATCTGCTCTGTTTCTCAAATGGCTTCATAGAGTTTGAAACAGAGCTCAAATGTGCATGCCAGATCCATACATGCAGGCAGGATGGACAGATTTTCATGAATGACACCATACAACAAGCACTTTAGAAACAAAAAATAATTATGCTAATCCTTAATATCCGTCATGGTATATAATAGTCAGGCAAGATGTAAACTCATACTGCCTATCAAAAGAGAACATGTAAACAACTAGAACAACAAAAAAAAGTGGGAAAGTAATTTAAGAGGAAAATTGCATATTTTCTCTGTGGTTTTCTCTCTGGAACATTTTTTTGTTCCTTGTTTCATGTTCTCTTTGATCTAGATTATTTTTATCTTCAGAATGTAGTTAAGGTTGTTATATTTATTAAACTTGATGCTTAAAACAAGAAAACCAGCATATATTATTGTAAATTGATGCTGAAGTATAACACAAGTTATATGATTTACACACTATTTCAGTTGTGGAATTTTTTTTTTAATCTAGTTATTTTATTTTGCATATAAAGATTGATTCATTTTTATCTGTGAACTTAAAGGCCCAAAAGAAGTTAGCGTGCTACGTTAAAGAGAGTTTCTTTGAAATGTTTGTTTCTTTCAAAAGCTAAATAAGCTTTTTTTTTTAGAGAAGCAACAAGTGTTGGAAAGAGGGGAAGGTATGGAAGAAACTTGATCAAAGTCTCAATTTCAAATAAAGGAATCAAAATAATGCATATATATTGTAATACATAGTCTTTTGCTCTGCGCTGTACACAAGGCAACCTTTTCCTTCCCATAGTATTGCAAATGCTCCACATGTATATGAACCTACCAAAGGTAGAGGTCCTGCTGTCAGTCTCCCATATCAGCTTTTTCCCTCTATCTGCCTTGCTTAGCTCTTACAGTTTCCATCTCTTTTGAGACAGACCAGTATTTTACCACACCAGTTTGTTTTAGACTATAAGCTCTCTGGGGCAATGATTGTTATGAATTTGCAGAGCCGGGCATACAAAGCTTTGGCACATTAGGATCCCAGCCTAGTGACAGTTTTCAGGGTGATTTGTACTATTGTTCAATAATATCAATTATAATTTTTCCTAAGCTCCTGTGGAGTGAACTTGGCATTTCCCATGCCTTGCCTGTGGAGATATTATTAATTTACCCTGCCCAGATGTTTCACTTCCTGCCTTCCCAGTTGCACCTTTGCAAGTTAATGAAGGTCAGAGGCAGATGTGGAGCCAGTGTAAGTGAAGAGGGTTTGCTGCAGATAGGTGCGGTTATGGGTTAAGATATTAGAATAGACAGCTGAAATATGTTTACGGCAATAACTTAAGAGTTGCTGAGCACAAGAAGGTATGAATAAGAGATGGCGGATGGTAACACTATGACTCAGCTACCACCAATGTTATCTTCTTTTGCCTCCCAGTAAAACCACTCCTAAATGGCCTGGAAAACTGTTATGTATTCCTCTAGGTAAGCATGTCTACCTCTAGACAAGCAAGCCTATCATTGCTTTCTAAGACACAGCTATCTTTCCTGGAGTGCTCAGGTCCTTAAAGTGTATCCTGGATTCCATTCAGTACAAAAAAAAAAAAGGATTATTTTGGATGTCAGAGTTCATTCTGCAGCCTATTTGTGCTGCATCTTCAACAAACCCAAACTCTCTGTGAGTGATAGGACAAACACAGATAGACCCCTCCCTTTTTATTGTGGGTGAGGTGAATGCTAAAACTGTATTAATGCTGAAAGTAACCTCTGACTGGCCCAATACTGCCATCAACAGAGGGGACACACAGAACATCTGTATATCTTTTAACTGTATTTACAAAACACTGGCTGATACTAGTACTGATGGAGGATCACTCACAAAATCCAGTAAACCTTCATGCTAGTACTTTCTAATATAGATCAAATTTTTTACCTGCATATCAACAAATTCCTCTACGATATATCAACTTCTGAAGTTTTTTATTTAATGTACTTGCTAGCATCTGTTCTTGAAGGGATTGGCTTCTTGCACTTGACAGTTTTACTTAAAACAAGTCTTTTTACACTTATTATTTTATATGACTTACAGTCTGATTAAAAGAATCAATTATTTCAAACTTTTTTCCAAAATTTTATTATGCTTTTGCCCCATCTGTTTAAGTATGCTTTCAATGTTTGATCCAGTCCCATATCCTCAGGTATTTAACTTAATCAAAGTCTGTACATGTATGCATTTGGGTTCACTGACTTAATAAGGGAGGCAATGAAGCACATCTGTCTGTCTGAGGGTGAGACTGAACAACTGAACCATTTATGTTCACTTTTCATTAGGCATAGAAATAAATGGTTTAATCTCTTTTTTTCCTTTCCACTGGTCCTTTTTGTCTTTTTCAACACATGGGCCACCTTGTTGACTCATCTGTGTAGCTACCATTTACTGCTGCTTATTCTGTTCCCTTTCCAGATCTTCAGTAATAATGTATAATGGACAAAGAATAACTTAATTAATTTAGATTAACCAAAGTCCAGATCAATTAGAAGATTGTAACAAGGCTGTAAGACTGGCTTGTTTTTCCATCACCCATGACTAGCGTTGAACAACAGAAAAGACCGTACTGTAATTTTCAAGTCAGGGGTGGTCCTTTATGATTTATATAACTGCTTGAATAGAGTCATCATCTTTGTGCACACTTCACAGTAACCTCACTTCACCACCCATTCTGGTTCTCTTTTCTAGGGCTACTGTATTAATAATTCATTTCTCACTGAGAACAAAGCTCTTGTAACTTAACTACAAATGCTGTTTGGCTGAACATTATAGCAAAAGCAATGAAGTGGCATCACGAAGAGCAGAGCTACTGTGTCCCAGAAAGCGTCTTCACTCCCCAACTGCCACATATCTCATAAACAGCAGACAGGGCTGTCAAGCACACATGTAAATATGGTTTCAAATCTCCAGCAAGGGAAACAGATGAACTGGAAAGGAGTATCAAAGAAAATCTGATGGTGATTACTGATAAAACAATTTTACTTGAATTTTGAACTTAGCTGCCCCACAATATCTACTTACCACTTATAAGAGGAAATTGAGGAAAACTTCTCAGACCAAAAGACAAAGCAAGTCAGAATAGTTTGTGTGAGGGCAAAGAGTCTTTTTTTTTTCAGACCTCTGACAAAAATGAGATGGTTATACCATAAGTGGAGATGTATCTGCCTGATCAATTTTCAGATACTGTAATAAACTGGGAGTCTTGTCAACATCCCTGCTACAACAGACCCCAGATGCATAGATCCCAGCCCTACTGTATCTCCCTCTCCTTGGTGTGAGCTGGACTCAGATCAGAAGAGAGACATATTGATCCTTTAGAAAGATAGTACTGTCTCAGAGACTTTTATGTGCCCAATGGTCTAGCACAGAAATAATTAGATCACAATGCATTTAGTGATGAATGTGTTACATTGGTTCAGATTTCACAGGTAAATATTGCAAATACATTCTTATTTTTAATGCATGGTTTGACCTATGCAGTTTGACCTACAAGACAGTGGAATAATATATGTAATTTACCACAGAATATAAATTTAACTGCAGAAAAAAAGGCATAAAATAGATATATCTGATAAAGATTTTCTAATGTTTACATCCCTGGGAAACACATCTCCAATATGATGCCACTGCCTGCGAGTGTAAGCACTATGGAAGTGGATTCAATACTATCATCTATCTAGCTCCAGGACTTGGGGAGCAATATGACCCTGACCCATGTTTTCTCAGATGCAGAAACGTGAGCCTCTGAAGGATCATTTAGTACTTCATGTCCAAGAGACAGTGATGTGCTAGTGTACATTTGGTTCTATTTGCAAAACATTCTCCCCCCAGAGATAACTGATTGGCATGGCACCCAGCCCCACAGCAATGCAGTCAGCACTCCCTGCTGGGATATATCTGCTCTAACACTGCAGTCACCTGGGGTAAGGACTGTCCATTTAAAACCCGGGTGTGCAGTCCTGGAGAGGAACTACAGCTAACTAATAATGAATTGATGACTTTAGCTGGCTACATTTCTGTCACCCATTAAAATCTGTGACTACATTTTCCAAGCTGTATTTGTAGAACTACTGACCATGATTTTCTAAACATAAGTTTATTCTGCCTTTTATTTCCTTCTCTGTACTTTTATTTTTTCCCTCCAAACCATAATTTAAGTGACTTGAAAACTGTATGCAGCCTCATTATGTAAACTCCATAATGAAAAATGCTGTGTTTAAATCAATGAAGCAATGCTTCCTTCTCCACCTAAGTAAACTTTCCAATTTCTTTGACTCTAAAATTCTTATTTTATTAAGACTGCATTCTGCATCAGCTGGAAAGTTTTGATCTCACTTAAATCACCATCATTTGTTTCTTTCAACAGGAGGCCACTGCTGGAAAAATTATTGTTTATCCATCATAATTGTGTTACATCATAATATTTTATTGCATATACATATGCAATATTTTGTGGTTCTTAATTGAAGGAGAAAGATGTTTATTATTCAGTGAGTATACACAGTCTGAAGTTAAATAGGCAGCCTGATTCCCTGCTCTCATTGAATACTTCAATATGGTTGCAAGCCATGAACAATTTTGTCATAAAGGCAGCACAGGATTTTTTGACTTGAAGTCATTTGCTTTATAACTTCTGCAGCATTAAAGACATATTTTGACCTGTTTGTGAAATTTCACTATCTGTGAAGCCTGGAAGTCTTGGTGAACAAATCATAAATCAAATGCCAACAAATGCCAAAACTAGGCATGCTCAAAGCTAAAAATGCAGGCACTATACTGATTTGTAAACAGTAATTCTTGGGAAGAAAAATACTAGATGTATGAAAAAAAAAAAAGGGAATGAAAGCAGATCTTCTGATCTTTGTGTAAAATCAAACTTGAGTTCTTCACAAGTTCATTCAAAGTACAGTATTGTGTTTCTGAATATCGATTGAAAATTTCCTATGCAACAGAAAAAAAGCAACGAAAAGTCCATCTTCATGCACAGAAACAGACCTCCTTAAAGCCAGTAGTACTGCTAAGGTAAGCACATGTATAAGTAATCTGAGGGATGAGATTGCAGTTTACCTTCCAAAGATCTTTCTAAGACTGATTTCAAGGCCTAGCTTGAAAAAAACCCTTATTCCTTGCAATGAATTTTGGCTCAGAGGTTAGGGGTGTGATTATGAAGATGATGATGATTAAGGGTTATGGAACTAAACCACATCCCTGAGCACAGAGCCTATGTAGTCATTTACACTAGATCAGCTTGAAGCTCAAGTGCAAAGACTGTAAAATGCTGGCATTACATAGTTGGAAACATTTTACATCCATTTTGCACAGATAGGAGCAAAAAAAGGCAACAGGGATTTGAGTCATTTGTGTTTTGTAACATCTCCTGATTTATGCCTTAATATTAAGAAACTGCACAGAGAAATGGCAATTTTTTTAATGCAAGAAGAAAGACAATTGGTTTGAAAAAAGTTTGAGACCTTTAAATATTGCAAAGTGAAAATTACGTGTTCGTTATCAAAGATAAGTAGCAAATTCTTAAGAAAAGGAATAGTTTAATGTGCAACTTCAGAACAGGAAATAAGTATAGAAAAGTTCTCTGTGGGAGTTGTGCTAAAATGAACTAAATTATCATGATGTCTAAAGTTTTTTGTATTCAGAAATTTGTCACTACTGTTGCCAGATGTTTACTAATAGCATGGAGGGTGAAGAATTAAAAACGAAGATTTAATTAAGGAATTCCTTATAAATAAAACAAGCCTCAAATGACACCTCATGTCAGCAGGATACTTGCAGCTTCCAAATTATACAATTATCTCTCTGAGCAAAGTGTCCTGTTAACCAAGAGAGATCTTGGAAAAGTCAGGAAAAGTGAAATGGTTCACTTGCCAAGTAAGAGTGGCTTAATTCTTAAAAACAAACAAACAAGCAAAAGCAGACTGAAATAATTTTTGAGAAGTCCTTGCTCAGTTTTCTAACCAGTTTTTCTGTGAGTGGGACAATGAGTTTGGGGAATTGAAGATAAAAAGAGACTGGTGGTCAGGAAGTATTAAACATCACAGAAGAGACTGGGTGGGTATCTAGCTTCTTTAACAAGTTCAAATGTTGTTTCTCAGACACAAGAAAAATGTTATAAAATAGATCCCCAAGAGCTAAGGCATTGTTAAAAAAGGTTTTACCCAGCCCTCCTGAAAAGGTTTGTTTCAACATTCAAATCTCAGTTCTGTATGTTGCCTACACTACATGAATAGTGAGAATAATAAAATATATCAGTAAAGTAGTGCTCAGAGTTACCAGACATGGATAAATCTCTCTTTTTTTTTTGTTTCTAAAAGCTGACTTTATATGTGGTGCATAAGCCTTGCAAGGTTGCATCACACCTGCTCCACTCTCAAACGGTCGCAGTAAGTACCTTAGTCAATGGCATTAGTTAAAAAAAAAAAAAAAAAAAAAAAAAGTGTAGTTTCAGCTAGAGACAGGGAAGATTAAAGTTAAATAAGATGAGTTGACCCTGTCAAAAATTGTCTCCAGTGGGCATTTAGGTTCAACCTTTTGAACTTACAGAAGATAAGTATTATTCAGGAGATGTGGAGACCGATTAAGTAAACTGCTTCATGTACCTCAATGGAACTACACTACCCTTCCCAACAGGGTTCTGTTGTCATTGAGATAAACAGTCTGCTACTGGTAAGATGTTGTGAAGACATTATTAAAGTCATAGCTGAAGCCTGATTGCCTTAAATGATTCAGTAATTCTTGAGAATTATTTAACACAAATGAAGAGACATTAAGAAAATTGAAAAAAAAAATATAGAGACCATTTTTTGGTAGAAAATTCAAATTTCCATCAAAACACACACACTAAAATGAAAAATGAAAGTTCCCTGTGGTTCACTGATGAATTAAGAGACAGTAGTCTCACTACAACAAAAGTTTCAAAGTAAGAACATTTATCTCATATTTGGGATATTTCAGATTAAAAAAAAAAAAATCAGTATTGTTGAGAAGAGGTAGGTTGTGGTAACTGAAGAACATTCCAGGAAAATAGGAAGACCAAGAGAAGTATCATGATGGATTAAGGTAATACTCCATCTAGCACAGAACCTGGCTTCTGATAGTGGCAAACCCTGGCCATTTTCTGCTATCCCTTCATCTTGTTCCCTGGGACCCACCACCACTAGAGATATTGAAGGCAACATTCTGGTTTCTTCCATTTCATACATATGCTTTGAAATTTTTAGCCTGTTGATACCATCTGCTATTCTCAGTCTTCTATGGCAATGAGTTCCCAAAGTTTACCACCCATTGTGTAAAGTACTTTTAAAGCTGATTTCAGTACCATCCAGTAACCCCACATTTCTGTATTGTGGGATTTAGTGAACCATAGATCTGCATTCATCTTACTATCACTTGCATGATTTTTTTCTCCATGCCTTCTCTCGGGCGTCTTTGGTCCAAACTAAAGAGTCCAGGATTCCTAGCCTTTTCTTCTAAGGAAGCTTTTGTATGTCTTCGGTCATTTGCCCTTTTTCTAGTACTTTTGTAATCTCTCTTGAGATGCAGAGACCAGAACTGAACACAGGCTCAATGTGTGATTGTACCACAGAGGTTATATAGTGGCAAAATGACACCTTCTTTCTTTCCCCAATGCTCTCAGTCCTCTCTTGTGTATAACAGACATGTAGAGTACAGTTTAATGTAGTTTTGCTCCACAATTACAGAAAATATTGTGGTCTTTCCTGAGAAGTCACTGCTGAATTATCTTCTTAAATAGGTACCTAAGCTTTCCTAATTCAAAACTAAAACATGGCATATCCAAGGAAACCCCACACATAAGATTCAGAATAGTTCTCTGGGGTCCAAACAGTCCTTTCTCTGCATGATGCCTGAATAAATAGATTTTGTACGAAGTACGAATATCAGGCACATAAGATAAAAAAAGTCTTCACCAATCCTGTGGCAAAAGCTTTGTAGCCAATTCACAGTTTCTACTGGGAACAGCTCGGCTAGAGCAAAGGCCAAGGGCTGTTACACATACTCTTTACACAATGTCTTTCACACATGAAATCAGTTCAAAATATCCCTTACAACATATTCATCCTCAAATTAAATAAAGTAACAAGGGAATGCACAATGATAGTAGTCATTTGACTGTTTGTTCTGGTTTAAGGGTGAACAAACTGAGTAGGGGGACAGGTGGTAACCCTATGACCCTGAGGAGTCAGAGAGCAGCTGTTATTCCCTCCCTTTCCCTGCCACACTCCATATAACAAGGAGACCGAAATTTTGGGGTGGGGGTGTGGGCCTCTTCCTTGCTGGGCTCTGGGAGTTGCAAAGGCATCTCAGCACAGCTGGACCTGACTCCACACACACCACGCAATCCATCGCCATCTGAGATTGGGATTTGTATACAGTTCTGTATCCTTATTCCCCTTTTTATCCTCCCCTGGGAGGGAGAGGGGAAGGGGACTAAGCCTACTCTGTGTTTCATGTGGGCTTGCCCTGACCCTTAAATGGAGACACTGTTGGAGTTTGTTACCTCTATACTTTTTCAATGAATGAGCACACAGCCAGATAACTATGTCATTCTGAACTGAGAATAAAAAAATATAATTTAAAAAAAAGGAACTGAACCTTTGATATGATCATCACATTTTGGCAAACTTTTCTGGAACTGGGAGTGAAGAACTATCCTACATTTCAGCACTGGCTGGGTGAAATTACAATTGCTATGCTCAAGCATAGGCTCGTTTCTTTATATTTCCTCAAGGTAAGCAGGGATGACAAGAAGAACAAACAAAAAAAGTAGTATATTGGGTCTGACTGAGATGGAGTTAATCTTCACCATAGCAGCCCTCCCAGTGCTGTGCTTTGTATTGGGAGCTAGAAACAATGGACTTGTGTTGTGGTTACTGCTCAGCAGGGCTCACACAGCACCAAGGCTGTTTTTATTTTCAACATTCTCTCTTCAGTGGGATGGGGCGGACAAAATCTTAGGAGGGGACACAATCAGGACAGCTGATCCAAACTGACTGAAGGGATATTCCATACCATATGATGTCAGCTCAACAATAAAAGCTAGGAAAAGGAGGAGGAGAGATGACACCTGTCCTCCAGAGCAACTACTACACATATTGTAGCCCTGCTTCCCAGAAAAAGGGTCAGACATCACCTGCTGATGGGAAGTAGAGAATAAATCTTTGTTTCCTTTTGCTTCCATGTGTAGCCTTGCTTCACTTTTCATTAAACTGCCTTTGTCTTAAGCTCCAAGTGTCATCTTATTTTCTCTCCCTGGACCAGCTTTAGCAGGGAAATGATAGAGCGGCTTGTTGGGAGCTTGGTATCCAGTCAAGATCAGACCACCCCAAGGTGTTACTTGAATCATTCTAGCTATGTACATGGAAAGTGTGCTGCTGTTAACCTCTGAAGTGGAGTAACTTTGGGCTTTTCCTTCCTGGATCTTCTAAAGGCACTTGTGACTTCCCAAGGCATAATACACTCAGGGGTGGAGGGCAAAATGAGGAACAGTGCCACACTGTCCCCACAGGCCCACTGCAAGACATAACCCATCCCTGAAGCATTTATCCATCTCCAAAAATGTGTGTGAAGAACAAGGATACACTGAAAACTTATATATAGAGTGACTAGTTATTATCTCATCCTTTTTATGTAGCCTAGTTAAGAGGAAAGTGTATATCTAATTGATCTTATTGGGGCAGAGATTACACTGATAAAATTATTTCTATTTCTGCCAACATTCTCTGCATGTTAATATTTTAACCTCTGTAATTTTCATAAGACAAGGTTGTGCAGCATGCTTTCTCATCTCCCACAAACTCAATTCCTCTCCTACTTTCATACTCTGCCTTCATGCACTCTCTGGAAATAAACATTTCTCTCAATATGGTACAGTGAGTCACTATTGATGAACATAGCTAATAATGTCAGATTCACAGAAGGCAGAAGCAATGACTCTTATTTTACTAGTGTCCTAAGGACATGGTTCATCAACTGGGTAAGAGTATGTGGGAGAGAAAGTTGTAAAAATCGTTAATAGTGCTAGAGCATTGCAAAGACAAAAGAATGAAGCAAAATCTGAAAAGAGATTTGAGGAAGTCCAAGTATTAGTCCTATCAACACACCCCATGCTGTCAAATTAGGGAACAAAAGTAAACAGTTTATTTGTATTCTCTCCCAACTTGTTGCCACATATGTTGTACTACTGCATTGTGCTAACGACCCATATGGCTCTAGTCACAGTAAGGTTTCCTCATCAGAATCCTTAGTCCTAGCAGAATACATCTTCTCAAAAGATAACTTGATTTCAGTAATGTGGTCCCTGTTATAATTACATGTTTACTTACAGAAACTAGGCTGAACAAGAGTGATTTGTAACAAAATAATGATACATGCATCTTTCAAATATCAATGAAATTAAAAAAAAAAGTTGGGAATCTAAATAGAAATTAAGTCTACTCATGTGGTTGCCACATCTCTACACTGGATAAAGTTTTCTGACAGTATATAGTCTGTGATAAATAGTGGCATAAATATGGAAATTACCTATTCTTAAAAACAAACCTTTCCTTTAGCCTGTGTGTGTCCTACCGTATATGCTTCCAAAGAGACTGTCATTCAATGAACATCATTCAAAATGACAGGAAACACAAGATACGGTCCTAAACTTTGCACTTTTATAAAACAGGACAGAAACAAGTGGCCAAAATCACTGCTGAAGGTTTCAGAGCATAAATACAGTTGTGAATCAGCATTTAATGTTTGAGAAGACTGTTTTTGCATGAGCAACTATTAGCTTCAAATATGTATGCAAGGTTAGATAATTCAAACATTACAAGATTGGGGGATTTATTTTTTTCAAACCAGCACACTAATTTCAGCTAGTACATATGGAATAGAGACAGATTACTGAAACAAACAACAGAAAATCTCCCCATAAAAACCGTATAAAACTTTAATTTTGCAGTTTGAGGACTTTTATTCTAAAATCTATGTGAATCCATTTCAGAAATGAAAATTTTGCAAGTAAAATACCAAAGTTAAATTACGTACTTAATACAGGTAAATTTCCTTTAGAAAGAATATTCCAGAGTAGCAATTTAGTAGATACACTTAATATAAAGCATATTAAAGTTTTGATTCTGTTTTCTTTTTCTGGGAATTTTATTTAAGTTATTAATATAATAAGTCATCATGCTATTTGGTGATGTTTTTTCACAGAAATTTCCAACAGACAGACATGTATTCATCATGTTATTTATTCACCAAAACTTGTTTGTTTTCTGTATTTCATTCTGAAAATGAAAATTCCTCTGTATACTTGTAGCATTAAAAAAATTGACTTAATTTTCTTTTTAAGCTTGTCAGGAAAATGTCAGTTTTGGCAGATGAAAAGTATTATTTTATTTAGAGAGAAAAATAAAATAAAATAAAAACCAAAATACATTCAATTTATTCCCAGCTTTTATACAAAAGCTGTAATAATGTGCTTCTGAAAATATTGTATTAATGCAGAAAGCATAAATATTATCAGCAGTTTAAGAAGCAGCAGGTATTGTGACAATTCAGAATTGCTACTTACCTTCACAATAACGTCATTTAAGAATCTAATGCAATGTTCATTGGAATTAAAATGTATGTCAGAAATGCAATTTTATTTCTTATGTAATAAGAGCATGCATAGTATCTATGGAAAAACATGAATATTAATACCTGAAAAAATTCAGTCTTTCACAAAGATTCCAGTAGTAAATAAAACTATGGTTTATGAATTTTTCCTTAACTTGAATGTATTTTTTCTGATCGGTTAATACCACTTTCATGTTTAATCTATACAGTCTCTAATGAAGCTGGAAATGTCTGATCCACTAAATATTTCATTATCAAGGAGACAATAATTTTATTATAACATGGATATTTTTTTCGTGAACAAATAAATACAACTGTGTAACTAGTTTTATATTACTACGCAAAAGGTTGTTTCAGAAAAAAAACAAACCTGCTATAATTACAGTGAAAAGGTATTTTCTTAAATATATCTTCCCATTCCTCTCTCTACCATATAAACTTCTAATAGCCTTCATGACAGCATTTTTTATTTATTTTATGTTACTGTTACTGCACTTATACATATAATTAGCATTTACAATGTCTGTGACTCCAGCAGAATCAATGGAAGCCTCACCCATGCCTAAGTGCTTTGTGAAGCCCAGTCTTACAGCACTTTTGGCAATAAATTATCTGCATTAAGGCAGCTTCATGCAGGGTAAGAATAGGATTTTTGGAGACCATTGTGAAGGGTTAAGTAGGAAACCGGGAGCTTGAGATGATGAGGTGCACATCAGTCACTGCTTCCAGAATACATTCACTCACTCTTGAATGGCATGCAAATACCATTTGATTTCAGTTATGAGCTTAAACAATACTTTGAAAATCTATTGCAGGGTTACTGGAAGCTAATATGTCCACATTCTAATGTCTGTTACAGAGTAGGTCCTGTTGAAGAAGAAAAAGCAGTGCTTTTCAGATACTGAAATCTCTGTCATTGACTCAAGAAACAAAGCAGCTATACTTATCTGTGACAAAAACTCCGCAGGGACAAGCTCTACGAAGAAAACCAACACAACTCACCAAAAAGTTTTTCCAATTTGCAGCCTGCATCAGAGACTGTTCTGGCCCCCTAACACTAATTTGGGGTAATTAGCTTCATGGTGAACCTCTTCCCAATGTCCTTTGGTTTCTTATCCTCAGGACACATACCAGCTTCTCCGAAGAACCACAGGGAGGAAGAGCTGTGGGGGCACCTTGCAGGCAATAAAATGGCTCCAACATTGCCCACTACTCTACCGTAGGATAAAACTAGGCAAGGCATGTTGCTAGTGAGCTCCATTCCAGATCCTTTACTAGCCCCAGTTTCAATCACAGGGTCTCTCAGATCAGTCCAGCTCTTTGTTGGACAGCGATGGCAACACAACATCATGTTGCTGGTTACACAATGTGAGCTGCACAAGTCCTGGAGCTAACATCTGTGTCTGGCTCATGGTCCTTGAGTGGCCACTCAGACTCCTCTGAGAAGTTTCATACCACAAGCCGAGTTGCTTAGCTGTGTTAATTTTCCAGTTCTTGCTGAACACTATAGGTGTCCTAGATCAAGAAAAATGCCCTTTGCTGAAAGACAAAAGACAACAAATTAATAAATGCCTGTTGCACATCCTTAAAGAGAAATTTTGGTTAAATATGACCTTGTGATGCTGCAATGAACACCCAAGGGCACTCTTACAGATGTTGACAAAGTTGCTTCATTTTTCAGGCAAGGTTAAGATTTTACCTCAAGGCTACATTATTAGACATTTGGTTTGCTTTATTAATTCTGCTTGATTTATATACTTGTTCTTAGGTATCTTTGTTTAGCATTTCTATACTGTCTTGAGTACATTTTTATGGGTAGAAAAGACCCTATCACTACATTTTCATAGACTCTTCATAAGTTATTTTGTTGTCGTTGAAACAATACAATATTTTAATAATTTAAATGCTGTGTCTAAGTTTTCTGATCATTGTGAGATTAATTAGAAAGTAAATTTTCACAGTAAGAAATTCCATGCAATTCCAATGGCTACTTACCTTGTTTTCCATACATGCCTTCTAACTTAAACTATTTTTCAACTTCTAGAGAAGCAAGAGAATAAATATCTTCAGGTAATAGATATGGTCCTTTGACATCCCTCAAAGTTTTAATAAGATGCACTTAAATGTGCTTACAGCCAACACTCTAATTAGGAACTCATTTTCTAACTTATTTGTCATATTTCATAGGTTTGAATTTCTTTCCCCTGGGAGAGAAAAAACAAACAAAAATTCAATAATTCTATGAATTTTAGGGTATTTCATAACATAGATAATTGTTCAGTTAGTTACTTAATGTACAATTAAATTAGAGTCAGGCATTTAAATACAGTCACATATAGTTGTGCCCCAGAGGATAGAAAATTTAAATTATTTTAAAATAGATATAGGAAAGCAATAGGAAGAATCTGTTAGTTTGCAGGAAGAATCAGACACGGCTTCTGAGGATGTAGGTCCCCTGACTTGATCTGTTTATTTAACCAGAAAGTTCCATAAGCATTAAGGAGGAAGACAGGATAACAGGAAAGCATTCATATATTTAGAGGGGTTAGTATGTGCATATATACATTTCTGAATCTTGTAAGACTAGCTGTAATTTGCAGATATAGGGATTGGGATTCTTGATACAGCTTTCATTAATTAATTAATTAACAGTGTTGTTGTCATAATAAAAAGGAATAAGGCAGAATTTGAAGGAGGAGGTTGTTGCAGACTTACAGATTAATCCAGCGCAATGAAAATATGCATAAAGTATTGGCATAAAAGAGTGTGAAGCCAAATAAGCATTCAAAGCTTGACATGTTGGCAGAATGGGTCAGAATGAAAGTTCACAGAAGATAACAGCAGCGGCTAAGCAGCAAGAAACAGACATATAAAATATCTTGAAGATTAGAAGAAAAACTTGGTATTTTCTCTGAAGAGAAGGTACCTGAAACACAGAAGTGATTTAAAGGAGGGAGATTTGTCAGCATGACTGGTAAGAAAGAATTTGAACAAATGGGAGTGTGTATGGACAGGAAAAGATTTTGTGACACATGTTTTAGGTTCCATTAATTAATTAATTAGTTGCAGTAATCAAGTTTTTACCTTGAAACTCATGAACACAGAGTATTACAGCATGGAGAGAGGTCATGGAGAACTGGACAGAACAACTTGTAGAGGTGAAAGGAGAAAAAGTGCTGAAAAGGAGTCTCAGGCTGCGTGTGGGAAGGGAGAGTAGGTGATGGAGACTCTTAAAGGTGGCACAGGAGGAAAGCAAAAGCAAGTAAATCAATTCATCTTTCTATTCTATATGATTTTTAAAATGGCTGACATTCAGAAGAAAGAGAGACTGTAGTATCTAGAGAACTGAAGACTGGTAATTCATAAAATGTAATTGTATGAGACCATATTGAAGTTGTAAGGGAAGATTGGCCTCCTAAAAAGGAAATGCAAATTGGCAGGTGTTGGAAGATCTCAGAGAGAGTTGAAGAAGTAAGACCGATGTATGCTCACTCCTGACCAAATGATGCTATTTAGATCAAGATGGGAAATAGAAGATGTCAAGAAGATACAAATGCGTTCCTACTGCAGATGAAAAATACATGTTGAGATGATTTGCACAATCCTCTAAATACTGAAAAATGAATTGAGGTGGGGAAATATACTGAATAATATCCATGTTGTTTTTCAGTTGAAATGTATATGTGTCCTCACAGAGAACATATTCAGAAAGGCAACATTTACTGCAAACAAGAGAAAAAAAGAGAGGAAAGGACCTCATCATCCTATTCCCTAAGTAGGCCTTTCTGCAAAATTTTTGTGCTGATTGTTTTAGCCAGGGAGACTAGAGGCCTTCTACCTCATCTAAAGGTGAAATGAAGCTTCTTTGACTTGCATGCTTTCACCTCCCATCTCTACTTGCTGTGACTTGCAAAAATTATTACCATTACTGATAACTTAATGGAAAAATAATTCAATTGATACATTGTTAGAGCATTGATATTTACAAAACAAGTAGATGAATCACTATTGTTAAAAATATTATTGTACTGAACATGATGGACTATTGGATTTAGAAGCAGCTTGTGATAATATGTTTAAGATGAAGAGACTAAAGCACACTCGGGCTAATGGTTTCAAAGGCTTCTTGTACTAAGATCTAGTGAGAAATATAGTTCAAAGAGAAAATGAAACTGTGGCCTGCAAAGTTTTGAAAGATGGAGTGCTCACATATGTGATTCCACACAGGTTTTAAGCCAAGCCATATTTCTCATCCCACTTCTCAGGTTTAGCCTTAAATGATTCTGCAGATGCAACCTGATTTTATGGCATTTAATTGCTCTCTCTGGGGAGAGGATAAATCATAGAATGCAAGGTTTTCCCTTTGCTGGTTGTTTTCTAGGTGCTTCTGGCACCCAAGAAAAAAGGTTGACAAAGGGATCCCTATCTGTAGGACCTGTGCCATAGGCTTGGAGTCACAAATCCCTCAGCAGCTTGGTAATTGCACTGTACCTACACACAGGATTAGGCAAGGAAGCCTAGTGCTTGACCCTGTGGAGACCCTATGCACTGCCAAGGTCTGCCCTTGCCCTGGCACCTGTGCAGGCTGCTGGCTTTGGCACCATTTTCATTCCCCTTACTGTGGGAACAGGAAACACCCTGGGGTAACAAACTCATTCAAACACCGTTCAATCCATGACAGCTGAGGCAGAACCTATGACAAAAGTTGGAGCTAAAAAAGAAAGCCTGGAGTTTTATTTAGTATTTTATAAAAATATTGCAGTATTTATTTTATTAATGATACACTGCTCTCTGTTGCCTGCTTCCAAACAGACCAGAAGCCAGCAACATCTCTTTCTCATTTCTCAGCATGGCTCTGGAGTGTCTCCGCAACTGTATCCCAGCAGCATAAACACCTTTGGGTGCAATCTAGAGAAGCTGCTGGGCTGTTCTTGCTCTAAGAAAACAGAAAGACTCCCACCTTTAAATTGAGTTCACAGAAAAGTTAGATGTAGAGACTGAGGTTTAGTATTGCAGTGGTATCTCAAGGCTGGGTTTGGGTACAAACATTGACATCAAAAAGCAATGACATCATCTGATTAAGAAAGAATCAGGTTTAATTTTTTTTTTTTTTTAAAACAAGCCTTTGGCCTTTATACTATACACAGACCAAAGTGTGAAAAAAATGCCTGGACAGAGGTCATTATGGACCCAGTTCAAACAGGACAATGACTGAAGTTTTAGGACAAGAGCTCTCCTGCAGCAGCTGTAAAGAGTAACAAAGCATTTCACCCAGCACTCTCAAAGATCATTATTAGATTACAGAAAACTATTATTTGTCCCAAAGCTTCTCTTCCATCACTTAACTTACTACCACATTTCCCCAAGTCTCTACTGCCTGGTTTCCTTCTACAGCTTTTAAAGAAATAGCACACATCTTCAATAGATGCTTTCTTCAAACCAGTTCTGTCAATGTTTATGAGTTAACAGCTGCAGAAGCTTTCCACAATGGCCTTGGATTCAGGAAAAGACCTGGTTTAAAATTGTTTCTGTTCAGTTGTTGCAAACCTCTCTTTATGTATTTACTTCTCCCAGTTTAAGCTTTGATTAAAACTTTCTAAGTTTGCATCGGGAGATTACTTAATTACAATAAACTGACTAAGCAGGGGATAAATGAGTTTAACCAGAATGGTCTTTCAGTGGCATTAACTAGACCAATTCAAAAACAATTTTGATAGATAGTTATAATGTTTCAGTGAAGAACACTACACATAAGGATACATAGTAATCCTTCTAATTTGTGTCTAAATTGCTAGGGGACTGTAAAATGCCTTATTTTATCAAAGTAGGGACACAAAGAATATTCTTCTATTAGCCTTCTTTAAAAAACAGAAATGTATAATTCCTTAATTAAACTGCAAGTTTTCTTGAATGCACCAGTCCCAAATAAGTCCTCATTTGCTTGCATTTATCACACTGTGACATACAGTATCTATGGAAAGGATGCTGTGGTTATTATGGAAAAAAAAAAAAAAAAAAAAAAGAGTTTCTTGAAATTACAGCTGACAAAAGATATGAGGACAGGTGCTAAGGACATACACTACTGAAGAGAAAGAGCAAACCCCTGAGTTGAATAGACCCTATTATGGAAAGCATATAGCCATGAACTCTTGATCAGTGAAAAGAAATGGAGAAGCATTACAAGAAATCTCCAGTGTAATACATACTTTTACATACATCATCTGTTGGTATCTTAGCATGCCAATATATTTCTAGTAACATGTTATGTGTCTCAAAATTAAAAGAAAAAAAAATGAGAGAGAGAAAAAGGATAAAATACACTTCTTTCTGTAAAAGTAAATTGCATAATCTCTCTTCTACTTAAACTTCCAGCACTAGATAGCAGACACTCACAGTCCTCCACCTTTAGTATTATGAAGTAGTTTGAATAAGGAAACTAACTTATGTAGTTCTGAGTGGATCAACTTGGTTCAGAACAAAAAAATCTGATTTTTTTTTTTTCTGTTTACATTATGTCACTTTGAATATGAAATGAATACAGCTTATAGGACCTACTTACACATTAATGATTGCACCAGAGAAAGTTTACTTCTCAAGATAAACAGTATAAATCTGTTTTAATGTAAGTAATAGGACTTGGACTGTTTGGTTTTTTTTTTAAAGAATGAAAAAAATAAAACATGGATATAATTCATTCACAGTGTCTACAATCTAAAGACAATTTCTGGTAAGAGCATTCCAGTACCTATCTGTTTAAAACTGTGTCTCAAACACTCAAAGAGTGATATTTCACCATCTGTTGCTGAGCGTCTCATAACAATATCTCATTCATCATCTTTAGCCTGTTACTCTGCAAGAATTTATAGAGCAAGAGTCAAACACCATCATCAGCAAACAGAATTCCTTTAAAAACACTGGGAATATTTCACACAACAGATCTTCAGTAACTCACGCTTTTCATGGAAGGGATTTTATTTAAATGCGATGTTGGTATTGTTTACAAGATGATCCAAACTTTGTCGGTCATTATGGCCAGAGGAGTATTTGCAGTGGTTCCATGAGGTTTTTGGCTGGTGGCAGTCAGAAGGCCCTCTGTGGTTGTATTGCATTAGTGTATTGCACACAGCTTTCACGAAGTTTCTTCATCCATTCTACATCCTTCAACTACTTCATTCAAAATACTTAACAGTGCCAGCTACAAACTCCTGAAATCAATAGGTGCCTTAATTAGGAGGTCAAAAAGACTGCATCTTTTTCACAAACTGCAAGTCTGACCCCACAGCCCTTTGCTTTGCTGCCAGCTATATGAGTGCAGATGGTTTGGATGAACTCCAGGTAATAGGCTAAAACCTGCAACATGCTCTCAGTGACTGAGGAGGAAAAACCAATAGCCTCTGGTACATATTTGCTTTGTTTTACCAGATATGGTCTGATATGGCATCCTGTCAGTCCAAGAACACATATTGCGAGGGACCTTTTATATCATACATTATGTGATAATTTTTCCAGATTTGCAGCACACATTCAATGCAGTTATAAAACTGAAAACACGGTGAGATAGAATCATAGAATTGTCAGGGTTGGAAGGGACCTTAAAGATCATCTAGTTCCAACCCCCCTGCCATGGACAGGGACACCTCCCATTAGAGCAGTTTGCTTGTAACTCAACTACTACTGTAGATCATTAAACTAAGTTACAGTGCATTTCAATGGCAGGCTGGCAAAGAAGACAGCAGGAATCTGAGCTCCCTCTACCCAGCCACAGCCATTCAACTATACAGCCCGTCCTAAGAAACCAACAGAAGAGACAACTGAGTTTTTAAGCACTCGAGATATTTTCACAGTTGAAGAAAAATGGGATGCTGTTTAATTTTGGGAAAGGATCATGTCTGTCCTCATGCAATATATAGGTAAAAAGAAACCAGACACCTGAAATCTCTGAAAAACAAGTTTAAAAAGTACTTTGACTGTTTTTAACTCACCTTTAAAATCTCGTTGAGTACTTGTCTCAAGCTGTTGGGATTGTGCTACTGTCTTCAAGAGTTCCTGAATGACTACACGGTCATTGTTACCTGCATCACTGTACAGGGAGTTTAAATAAAACTTGTTTTAAAAAACCTTGACAGTGCATATAAAATACATCCTCCTAAGCAGTCTCTTGGTCAACAGACTGAACAAGAATGCCAAAAGAATTCAAAAGCTGTTGAAATTAGAATTATGCTCAATGCACATACTTTGTTGGAAGTTACCTTCCCAATAATAAAAAACAACCTACAGCTTATGCAGGCACAGCTGGATTAGTAGCGTTGCATTAGGAAGTAGTGTCAAATATTTTACTAACTCATTAAAATAGAGCTTACTTTTCTGGTATGAGAGATCTAAACTTTTGTTACACCTGATTTGGGCAAAGACACACAATGTGAACATTTTTACACATGGGATGAAAAATTAAGTCCAACCATATAATAGGATGCCTGATTCAAAGGGCTGATGTAAATGCATATGGGTTTTTTTCCCCTGAAAAGTAGATGTCAAGCTATGAACAACTTACACACTTAACGTAAACTTGAACAGTAGAAGCACTGAAGTTACAAAGAGTTACTAGTAAAAGACCAATTCTGTGATACTATTACAGTTCAGGTGGTTAGCTTTTTTTCCTCTTAGAGGGCAGTAAAACATAGGGGAATACCAGCTTTCCTCGAGCCTCATTTCCTTGCTATCCACTACAGTTAGCACTGCACAGCTTTCTCAGTCTTCAGGTTAATAGCTCAGCTAGTTTGACTCAGATTTGACACCCACTGGGGTTTGACTTGCAAGCTAGACTACTGAAAAAGAGGAAAAATACCCTCACACTCTTTAGCAACACCAGACTATTGCCTTCACAGAAGCAGCAGCAACTCTGCAATATTTCAGTGGCAAGCAAATGAAAAAGCTGTCCTATTCAGGACTCAACCAGACCAGACCTTCCCCATTCTTGCCAATGAGAAGGCAGCAGAACAGACAGAAGCATATTAGCTCAACAGCTCACAATCTGCTGAATAGGCTAAGCTGACTTTGACTGCAGAGATCTATCCTTCAGCGAGGGAGCAGACTTTTCATTACAGTGCAAATAACAGAAAGCAAAATTAAACAAGCCAGTTTTACTTATGAGGTAGGGCAGTTTTTTTGGAAATATAAAGTCATTAAAATAGTTTTCTAATATTTAAAGAAAAATTATTCTCTGCAATCACAGAGAACACAGAGTTCTAATTTCACAGTGAAAGATTATCATTGATATTATATGACCACACCAAACATTCCAGGAAAATAATGAACAAAGGCCACCAAACATTTACCACACAAACATTTAATTTTTACTGTTCCTTATGCTTTCACTACCTATTTATTCATGTGAACCCATTTTAAAGCATCTACCTAAGCTAGCCAAGTGACCAGCAGAAAATGCAGGAATTCAGACAATATCCTCTTATTTGAGGGAAAATGAACAGTTCCATCTAATCAAGTTCCATAATAAATTCAATGCCTGCAGAGTCTCTCAGAAATTAATTTCCTTTCCCTGTTAGCCATTTATCATGTTGCATGTTACTCACAGTGCACAATATGATTTCATAGTATTACAATTCAATCAAACCTTACAGACTATAGCACAGCACACACAGGTTCACTGTCTAGTCAGACATAAACATGTCAATTGCAAAGGCTATGAATCAATATATTAATTCTTAATCAAAATTCAGCACTACTATTATATACAATAACCAGTACACCATTTCTAGATTTTCTGAATTTTTATATTTAAAGTAAAACACAATTCTTTTGTATGTCTCAGGCCAAAAGTACTCTATGAAGAGTAATAGAAGTATTAAGCTATCAGAGCAGAGGATTGAATGGTCACAAATTCTGTCTCACCAAAATTACATATTCAAACAGTTAATTACCAATAAAAGTCTCAGATTTAATTATTTGGGTCTGTATTAGACTACCAGATATTCACTAATCACTACACAGAGATTAGCTGCAGAACAAGGAGACACAGTGCATGAGAATTGCTGCTAAAACACAGAGCAACGTGAGAAAAGTTTTGCAATAGGCAGAAAGCTAAAAGTTCCTTCAGGATAGACATTGTCTTATAATTGCAACCCAGACAACAAAGACACGATAACCAAAGCCTCTCAGTGCACAAATGACATTTATTCTCACATGATTTAAATCAACATTAAAAGGTATCATGTAAATGCAAGTATTTACTTTGGGTCAGCGAAACATCACCAGCAATTTTACAACTGTCAAAGACATGCAATACACCAATACAGCTTCTGGTATTCAGATCAACATCTGACCTCACTCATGCCAGGATTCCCAGTATTTTGTAGTGGTGTTCCTTCGTGGGCTCTAAACTCTTACTTTCAAATCACTTAATTTTTGTATTTGTGAGCGAACTAACAACATGGGAGTGTTGGTTCCAATAAAAGCTCTCAATTTCAACTTAAATGGTTAAGTCTACAAATCCAGAATTGTTTCTGCTACCCAGTTCTCAACATCAGCAGGCTTACGTGGCTAGTTAAGCAGAACATTACTGTCTTTAGTACACAGCAATCCAAATTTCTGTTCATTTAGAGCTGTTCAATTAAAAATCCTCCCCCTGCTCCCATTTGCTGTCCAAACCCATAAACCATTGCCCAGTTTGTTGCCTGAGAAAATTAGATAATCAGACCCTTATATACCCAGGTTGAAACCACTTGCAATATGACCAGCAGCTTATACTTGAAGTGGGACATTTTTACTGTACACTTACCTTGGGTTAACTTCGAGGTGATAATTACTTGCAATGGTGCTAATTTCAATTTTCTTTTTAGAAGGTGCCTATGTAGAAGCAAGCATATTACATTTCAGAAAGGGTGTTCTAAAAATCTGGTACAAAAATTTATCTGACAGACTACAACTGGCTAGGTCACTGGCAAACCAGATGTCTCCATGATCAAAGAACTGCTGAGACACTAGACTTGCACACCTCCTACCCCACAATCCCAGCTCCAAAGGAGGAGTACAGATATCCAGCCTGCAATATAATAACTAGTGATTATTATAGCAACACGTAGTACATACTACTCCATACACCAATTACGGAATTTTGGAAAAAGAAATCTTATCTTTAATGTCTGATTCCAATAATAAATGATACTTCGTTCCTTCAAAGAAGTTTTGAAGGGAAAACCTCTGAACAAGCCTGAAGAGGATGTTTACTTCTCTTGGCAAAGGATTTCAAGACTATATTTTATTTAAAGAAAACACTGGTATTTATATCATCAATGAATTTGGTTCTGAATAGTTAAATATATCCTATATTTTGAACACACAGTCTAAGTGTTATAGTCATTCCACTACTGAAAATTAAAAAGCAAGCATTAAATAACCTACTTATCAATAAAGCTTGATAACTTTAAGGTTAAACCTTCCCTAACAAGGATTTTGAACAGATAATATAACCTTTTAATACTAAACAATTAGATGCCTAAGACAAGGCAGACAGATTTTGAATTTTTCTTTTTTTTTTTTTTTGATAATGCTGTCACTATGAGAACGAGAAAACAAGTTAAAAGTTTGCATATATGCAATAACCAGGGATAATAATTTTAAAGATAAGGGTTATTTTTACAGATAAATGAAATTCTATACATCTAACTGAGAGCTAGTCTATGACAACATATGCTATTGTCCAAACTGATCTGTATACAAACAAAACCTGACAAAACACAACCAAAAAACCCCAAACAAATAAACAACCACAAAACCAAACAACCGGACATAGAAAACATC
>WUAM01000143.1:4948335-4960503 GCA_024336885.1 Actenoides hombroni | reverse complement strand
CTACCTTCAGAAAGTGCAGTTAATTAGAAGAACTGAGCTGAAAAGTAAAATCACTGAACAGAATTAGTTCTGTTCTCTCTCAAACCAGGACACTGGGAGGCTCTGATGCCCTTGCTTTCTCTTCTCTGTTGTGCAGGAGGGTTGGCATGCCGAGCCTGGAGGACCCTGGGACTGGAGTGTGCTGCCGGGATCCCAGTAATGTGAGGCTGCACGGAAAATTCAAAACCTCAGAGGAGACTGGGGTGTTAAGCCCACATATGACAAAAGATTGAAAATGCCACTTTGTGAATTGTGGATATGGGATAAATCTTGCCAGTGACAGTTTGTGCAGCATTTAGGTGGCTGGGTAAATGTTCAAAGGTGAGAGTGCAGTTGCTGGAGAAGGTGCTGATGAAAAACGAGCTATCTGTGCGTTTAAGTGGCAGTAGTGCAAGGTTTAGCAACTGAACAGCTATGATACCTGACTCTGCATTTAGGGATTAAAAGTGGTGTTTAGACTCTGAAATCCACCATTTTCTTTTAGATTTTTTTTTTTTTTAATGAGAATATAAATCAAGAGTGATATTTTCAGAAATGCTCTGCCCTGACTTGGAAAAAAATGATAAATATCACATCAAGCAGCACAAAAAGAGTAGGGTCATTGGCCTTTCTGAAAATACCCTATCTTCAGCAAACTGCAGAGCCCTAGTTTTGGTACCACTTGGCATTTTTGTCTCTAACAAGCACACCTGAAACATAACAGAAAATGCCTTTAATTTTATTTTGCTTAAAAGCAATATATCCATATTTAAATATGCTTTTTCTTACAGTTTCCATGTAACTTAAAGTCTGACTCAGTAATTTCTTGTCACATTAAACATTAAAAATTATTACTCACCCACTAACCGTATGATGATATATATCATCAATTATGAAAATTAATCCATCTGCCATCTGGGTCCTATTCTCTTATGTTTTTCAGTGTTGCCACAAAGGGCTGACAGTGAAGATTCTCACAGGGACACAGCAGACCAGGTTCCAGAATTATATATTAGAAAATAGAATTGAAATCAAAGAAGCTGTCAACACTGGGAATATAAATTGGAGAAATTAATTCAATTATGGGCCTGCAGGTCACAATGGATCTTCTTCCAATAAAATTTCAATAAATAAATAAAGGGTTTTCCATTGTTTTTCAGTGGAAAGGGAGATCTGCAGTCTATAAGAACTGAAAAAAGTTAAAATAGAAATTCCTGTGTTTTTTCCATTCCAGTCTTTTATCCATTTTGTGGTTTTGTTTTTGTTTTTTTGGGATTTTTTTGTGGGATAAGAGGTGAAAAAGAAGTTAATATATGTGTCATTCTCATTTCCAAATGGGTAAGTAAGTTACGTTAAACACCAGGAAAGCAGTCTGCAGGACAGAAGAAATGCTGCCTCTAGCAGCTCAGTGAAACATCATGGTATTCAGTATAAATAAGGTGGCAAAATCCACAAGCAAGAGACAAATACAGACAGTTCAGGCTGCACAAATGGTGAACCTAGGTAAAAGCACCTACCATCATACGCCAAATCATTCAGCTTTTAAAAAAACCCAAAAACCACATGAGAACAAAAAAGACACCATGGGCATCTGGGCTGAGATTTTTCCCATATCCCTACAGAGTACACAGTTTCCGGTTATTTCTACTGGGGAAGGACCTTTTACATTGCCTTCTGGGGACAGAAGTTACTTCAGCTACTTATAAAAATATTCTTATTGCTGACATATTGTATAATATATGGTAAATTCTATAATTATGCATTTAAAAATTATTTTGGTTTCACCAGCCACTGGAAAATGTCCTCTGCTGTGAAAGAGAGGCCAATTTTAGCATATTATTTGCCTGAGCTTAGGCAATTCTGGCAAAGTTTGTAGGGCCATTTCAGATAAGAAGCATGCTCCTTTTTCTCCTAGGGCTTCTTAGGGACCAAGACTACCTGCCAAACCTACCTGATGTCCCATCAGATGACTTGAATCACTAGTTGTGTGAAAGATTTCACCACCAGCAGTACTTTGACAGGTCAGTACTTTGACAGGTCTGTAGTGATATATAGCTTTCATTTAAGAAAAGAGGGTTGAAAGTAATTATTTATAATGGCCCCAAATCATGAGCAATTCCAGCCAGTCTCATGAGATTGGCTTAAAAAAACATGAGTAGTCACTGGTCTTGGGTGATCTAGTTCTCAATTTTTTTAATTCTTTTGTGTGCAATGTTGCATTTTAGCAGTTCAACAGACAAAGGAATTTATACACTTTCCTCCTTTCGTGTACACATGACAATACGATCAGGAGCTGAAGTGTGGCAAAGTGGGGATTTTTTTCCTGATGGTCCTGCAGTCAGCTTAGCTTGGGCTGTTAGAACTCTCCAACCTGGAATTCACAGTTAATTTTCTTTACACATTGTAATCTTGGTATTTATCCAGTCCCCAGCCAAATTAGTTCCTTTTTAAAAGCAAAACACTCCTGGCTAATCATTTAACTCAACAAAGGGCCACTTGTGTATACAGAATGCATTTCTAGCAGTAAAGCTGATGGAAGTTATTTTGTCTGAATCTCTCCTAAGAAGATGACTCAAGATAAGCAAGTGCTACGAACTTGCCTGTGCAAAGGTGGGTAGCAGAGGCCTTTGAATTACTGCATTAACTTCTGCATGGGACCAATGGAGGAGTCCAAACTAGAGGACTGGGATGTTGTTACGAGACTCCCTTCAACCTGCCCTGCCCTGTAATAATCACTAGATTATTACAAGGTATTACAGCTCTAGGAATCTAATAATACCATCAAGGCATTAATGTTAAGGTTCTTAAATTATATTTTTTTTAGGAAAAATTGTTTGTTCAGAGAGATTTTATTTCTTATTAAAAACCTGCTCAGGTGTGCTATGGTGCAGCTGCACTATGCTTCACTTTGTCTGAAGGACTACAAAGACCAGAAGATAAACAGGAGGTAGAGCAAGGAGAGGACAAACAGCAAAACACCCTTAAGACAAAACATAATTATAAGAGCTTGAAACTGAAGCCACAGAAATCAAGTAGCTGTAGCATCTTGACCCGTCAATCCACTTCTAGTGCCAAAGTCCTGCAGTGTAGGTTTGTCATACACATGAAATTTGACATTTCTGAAATAGAAACCTTCAGTTTTATTTGTAGATAAGGCACTTGCTCCTCTTTAACAGTATTGCAGACTTCTGACTGATACTTTTAGAAACTTCATTTTGAAATTTTGAGACCTTCAAACTGGACATTGGTAAAATGAATGGAGTCTTAATTCCCTGTACTTACCAGCTGGCATTTGAGTATCTACCTGAACGTATCACAGCATATACCTCATTTTGTTCCTCTGAGCAATTTATTTGGTTGCAAAAGTCATTAGAATATGCCTGCTAATAAAATATATTTTCTTTATTGCATATGAGGTCCTATTGTTTGAAGTTAATACAAGCCTCTTTGAAAACAGCAGTTTCCATAGGAACAGTTTTCCCAAATAAATCTTACATGGAGAAGTGTGTCATAAATAATTGGTCCTGCCCTGAGGGAACCATTAAACACCCAAAGAAAGTGCATGGGTAGAGATAGAAAAAAGAAAAGCTATGAGAAAGGCACAGAATGATGGCAAATTGGGAAAAGTATGTAATTTTTGCCTATTCAGAATACCATTCAAAGTTAAAGAAAAGAACATCCCTTGTCTTTGGAACTTGGATAATATAGAGTAGGAGTTCATATTTTACCTCTGTGAATGTTAATTATGTCCAATTACACTCCATGCAAATCTTAAATTATACCGTGGTGATATCTTGTTTTGAGTTTGTCCATTTATATTGCAAACATCCTCTTTAACCAACAAGAAGAATATACACAGGCTTTTGGTATATTTTCAGAAAGTAAATTTTAAAATATATAAATCCTATGCAACATCTTACAGTAAGGATAAACATTATAACACCTTCTCAGGCTACAATACCTCAGGAAAAAATGCACTTGCATCCAATAAATAGTCTCCCTGGAGAACACAATATAATGAACATTTTCACTGCCTAAGACTCTCCTAGGAAAACTGGAAAAAGCAGGTTTGCTCTCCTTTTAAAGCCAAGGAGAGTTCAGTGGAGAAGCACCAAAAACAGAGAAATACTGGTATTTGATAATGCCTGTAATATAGCAACAGCTCTCACTGCTCAGCAAGCAGGTGTTACGTGCCATTTATAGGTAGGGTTGTAAAGGAAGAGCCTCAGGCACCCATTTCAAGTGATGTTTCAGGAGCTGTGACTTTGGCTACTTCATTTTATTTGTATGAATGGAGATAGTTAAAGTTTCTTCTCTTCAGCAACAGACTTGCAAAGCCTTATCTATGTCACCATTTTCAAACTATAAGAAAACTCTGAGCATATGTTTAAGTAATTGTTTTCTTTGAATTACATTTTAATTCGGGTTAGTATTTGACAGTTAATTATAGGCTTGGTCTGGAAACCTTAGCAACAATGGCCAAGGCAAAGAGCTGTCAGTTTGACTAAAAGCTCTGGGTAGAATCCAGACCAGCTAACTTCTGAAGGCATGTGATTTAATTTCCTGAGCTTTTCTCCTTTGCCACAACTTCAGGGTGGACAACACAAGGGTATTGCTTTGTAAAGATGTGCAGCTTGCAAGAATCCCTTTCTGGAGAAAAGATCATCTCCATTAAATGCAAAAATCTATGTTTTCTGTTTCTTAGTGATGAGCTAAATTCGTTAGCAAATAATTGAGAAGGAGATTAAACAGGAGTAAAATTACCTTTTACCGCTATATCTTTCAGGGGCAGCTGCCAAAGAAATGACTTCTATCATGCTGCCATTTTTAATAATGGGTCAGCTGCCTAAGATGTCTGGCTAGGTAAAGGAAAATCATCAGTTCAGTTAAAATATATAACTAGAGTGTAAAGTATCTGAAATGATCTGTTACAACTTCCTGAAAACCTTTTCCTTGTGACAATGAGTAATGACTCTAAATTGTTGAATGTCTCCTCTATTTATACAACTGAGGCCTGCAATTATATTCTTTTTTCATTTGGAAACTTGACACATTTGGTTAGCCAAAGCTCTAAAAGAAAGTTATATTCACTATAAGGTTGAATTGTGCTATTCAGTAAAGGACTGGCCTGCAAGCTCTTCATTCAGTGCCCCTCTACACTGGAGCCTTCACTCATATAAGGCCAGACTGACTTCATTGGACTTTCACTGATTTACTTCACACAAGAATTTGGTTCTACTTGCTACTAATTGCCAATATCTTTTGGTGGAAAAGTATCCAGATAATTCCCAGCACAGACTGGAAGAAAAAGACATCGGATGGGTGGTGGTGGACACTAGATAGAGGTGTGTAGGACGGTCAATGTTTATGGACTTGGAATGGAGTTTGGATCAGTAGAAATATGCCTGTAATATCTTATACTGTCTCATCCCTGTACACTTCACTGTGACATTAAAAAAAACTATTGTGATATTGTGGATTTTTTTGCAAACACTGAGTTGCTTGCAAGCCCACATACACAGACAAACATGATGAAAACTTCTTTAAATACCATGACTGATTTATTTGTACTTAAGGGGCCGTGCATGGCAACCTGAAACTGTGTTATGGTTATTTTTCATGCATCTTTAACTTTAAAGAGATTAAGTTTAAGAAGGTAATATCTCCTTCTAAGTGTGCCAACATCACAGCAGACCTCCCCAAGATGTACTTGTGTTATGGAGGACATTTATAGGCAGAGATAAGACATGAAGCATACACAGTATCTGATAGAAAGATGATGTTTACAGCTGTAAGTGCCCACATTCTAAACTGCAGAATCAGATTCTCTAGTAAAATCATACAAGTCTGTGAAAGCAAGGAGATGTCATGGTACCAGATGATCATTATGAAACCAAGAAGCAGTGCTATCACCTGTAATTTGATATAAATGCAGCACAAACTCTTACGTAGATTCTGTTATAGTCTTTCCAGATTATGGACTGTGAAATTGCTATCTCATCAGCAATGCTGGAGAAAGTGTAGCAGAGATGGAATTTAAAACAGACAATTTGGTTCTGTCCCAAAACACAGAATTGCTGATAGAAAACAATAACAGTTGCTAAAAAATGCTACTTGAATGAGAATGATAACATTTCCTCTGCAGGAAATTATCTTAGGAGTAGAAAATACATAAGTAGTAAATGACAAAACCCAGAAGCCTGAAAACATTTTGTTTCTGAAAGGGAAACACTCCATAATCAAGACAGACAGCAACCCCATAGTCACTAATGAACCAGTGTACTGTGTGCACACCTAATGAAGGTGCAGACCTGAATTTGCTCTTTTTGAAACAAAAACCATGAAAAAATATGTTTCATGGTCTTTCTTTCCTTTTGCCCATTTGTTGATTTCATTCCTCAAAATCTTTCTCTTTTCTCTCCAAAGTCTCCTCAAAATCTTTCTCTTTTTTCTCCAAAGTCACAATCCTTTTGCATCCAGAATGGATCCTACTACCCTCAAATGTGTTTAATTCTGTCACTTAAACTGTAACTGTGACATTCAGAAAAAGCACCAAGATAACCTTCTTCTCCCATTCAACTCTTGCCATCCCCCAAAACACGTAAAAAACATGAATTGCACTCTTTTCCTCCCCCAGAAACATGATGATTAAACAATAATAGTAATGCTTTAGGGATTTCTTTTTATTGACCTTCTGGTTCTTACTTTGGACTCACTTCACATGAGAAACCTCTTTTCTCCATTACCAAAATAGTTAAAAAATTTCTTCAAAATTAAAAAGTAGGATCTACTGTAAGATCCTGATTCCAGGAACTGGGATTGTGAGAAATGCCCTGAAGCTGTGAAATCACAATAAACCCACAAAAGTTGGCAACAGTGCAATTGCTCCATGAGGATGCTTTAGTTTTATTGTTAGTTTCCTCACTACAGGGCTCAGAGCATGAAATACAGGACAGTGAAAGGGGATTTCCTGGGAAAGGTGCCTGGAGATCCTGTCCTCGCCTTCTTGTTCCTATGTTTGTGGGTGACAAGAGCTGTTCCCTGGGAACCTCTCACCCAAGGGTGGTGGAGATGAAGAGCATAGGGAGGTGGAAGGGGGAGTCACGCTTCAGAATGTGAGGGGAAATGAGTCTCAGGTTTCTTACCCCTGGAGGAGGGAAGCAAGAGGAGATGGACAATTGAAAGTGAATTCCCTGCAACTTGGCCAAGCCATGTAGCTGCTGAGGTCCCACACTGGCCTTGGGCTTCAGAGTTACACAGAAACCCTGAGCCATGGTCTAATACCACTTGGTGAAGAGCCTCTTCTGCTGGCAGCCTATATAGTCCAGAAAGTTCTTTCAGTAAACTGATATATTTTAAAGCCTGTGTCTAAATTAAAGACTCCGGAAGATGCTTTTTTTCACCTTTTGAAAGAATGAGAAGTTCAATTCAGCTTCCCTGGAGTAATTGCTAAAAATGAAAATTACCTGTAAAAAGTACGACCTAACCATTGTTTACATTTTTTAACAACGCAGAAAGGCTGAGAACATACAGTTTTATAATTTCAGGATTTTGTTTTCTTAGCAATAATAGTTTAACAATAACTTAGCACAACTGACCAGTAATAATGTTATAATTATAGAGGTGGGTTTATTCTGTAATAGGTGAAAATATAGAGCCACCTGCAACTACACTCCCTACCCCTCTCCTATTTCTTGCTAGGCTGTTATCTGATGATCTTCTTTGCATTGAATGATAAAGTTGTTGTGGAGCTGTTGTCTCTTCTGAGTGAGACATGACAGACCTTACGTCTTCAAAGCTATATATGTTCATTTGGCTGGAAAGTTTGATTATACACAGTGACTTTAACAACTGTACAGAAATATTCTCTAGGCTAATTTTGCCCTCCCAAAATCTTGATGTTCATATTTAAACACCAGTTTTTACAGGATGTTTTTTTCATAATATCATAACTAAGTAGATTCTTGAATTCCTTTTTAGTACTAAGGCAAAAGTAAGAAAAAGGATACACAGAGTACTTGTTTTCAAGACAGTACTGTGACTTTCTAGTGACATTACTAGCAACAAAAATAATGTACAGAAAGAAATAAAAATTGAAATTGAAAAAAGTAATCTGGTAGCCTAAATCTCTGCCTAGATCAGAGACCAGTGGATTTGGGAGTGAAGACTAAATTCACCTAAAGCAGTAGTTTCAGGAGACTGTAATTTTTTGTTAATTTAGGGAATAATTTTAGCCCTTCCAGAATGGCAACTGGAATGTGAGGGAAGAAGAAAAGGATGAGACGTCTTCTTCTATTTGGACATTTTTCAAAAGGCTAATTTAAATTATTTTTTATTTCAAAATGTTATTTAATTTTAAAGTCAAATATATTAATATCATGTTTTAAGGACTTAATTGATTATGACATGAAACAGTTTGTGCTTGAGGTGAGGGAGTTCCATTTTAACATCAGCTTTACAGAATTTTGGGGGGTTTTTAGGTAAAACAGTGGGGAGAGGGATGGAGATTTGACCAACCAGCCCAAAATATTCTGTTGCTTATTCATATCTAGCCATAAGTCAATAAAAGGGTTTTCAGTAGCCTTTTTTTTTTTTTTTTTAATATCATAGTCATTTCTAAATTTGTTAACGCTCTGTTCTAGGGGTAAAAGACATGGTAATAGGTTGTTTGTTCAACAAGGGCCTGTGATCTATTCCCAGCTGGCTGGAAAGTAGAGTGGGGATGCATTTGGCCCACTGCTCTTCCCCTCAGGCCCACCTCTTGACAGACTTCTGTAAAAATCCAGAGATGTAATCTTTCACAGATTCACTTCCTATGCTGCTCCATCTTCAGTATTTTAAGAACATCTGAATAAAGTGATAATATATTGGATTTCTCAATTACAACAACAACAACAAAAGAAGAAACAAAAAAACCCTACAAACAAACAAACAACAACAAACCCAAACAACAAACCTCACTTAAGGTGAGACATCATACAGTCCAGGGAGTCACACCAACATTTTACTTTCATCTATTCCCTGAAGACTGGGGACAGCTGCAAGATGTAAAATGGTTTTGACTTTCGAGGAATTGACAACTGCCCTTGATGTACTAAATAGCAGAGAAGCAGGTGGCAATACAATTGACATGAATGGTTTTAGAAGGCATACTTGTGTGACTGGTTCATGATCCTAATTCTCTAGGTCAGTGTTAAGGAGGAAGAGTGCCTTCTCTCCATCACCACCAGGCTGTCATCACGTTATAACCTAAGTGGTGGAAGGAGGTCAACAGATAATAAATCTTGTGAGCAGATTCACCAGTTTCAGACTGCAGTCCCTTTAGAAACTGCTGCTGTCTTTTTCCCTTTTCTTCTTTTACCACCAGTGAACCTTTACAGCCTCAGAAGCATTTGGCTTTTCCTGGCCTCTGACAAATGAAAATACTAGGCTTTGAACAGGGAGCTTCTGCTGTTGCCAGTTAGTCTTTGAAAGAATCAGAGAAAATACATCGTCAGATTTTTCTGTTTTCTTGAGGGTCTGAGATAAACATTCAGATTAAATACACGTCTGTGCAATTACATGAACTTTTTGAAGGGCATTTTTTCTCAGTAGCTTTGATTAAATTATTGAAAGGTTATTACATTAAGAAAATGGTGCCATTTAGCTGTCCTCTCTGTGCTTTAGACCTAGTGAAACAGCTGTATTACAGTGTCTGTTATAGTATTGATGAATATGTTCATAACATCAGGTTCGCCAGTAACTCTAGTAAGACTCATCAGAAAAGTAGCCTAGAGACCATCACTTTATTAATTTCTGTCTTGTGCAAAAAAGTGATCCGGCAAGTGCAAATGAGAGGTTGCACAGGGGATAATTAGCACAAGGTATCTGTGAAATCTAAATCTGGAGTTATTTATGTCAATGTATTTCATGGTAATGTATTATGTTTTATAGTTGCTTAGATTTCATGCTGTTTTGCTTGAGTATTTCCACTTTACTATTTGTACTGCAGAGGCAGTATTAGTCTGTTTCTTGTTCCGAAACAAAGGCAGAGACCCTGAATGGGTGGTGATAGCCCAAGGAATCACTGTTTTCCCCAGAAACATGTATAGTTAAGTGACATCTGTCTACTATAAGAACAGTATTCCTGCCTGCCAGAGGGTAGTGGTGACAGGACAGAAGAAGACATCTCTGCTTCAGACAGAGCATATTTTCTTGTATTTCCTATTATTTTTGGTGTACAAAGCCTCCATGATGTGCTGTAGCCTGAAAATGGGTAAGAGTGTGCTTGCTTATGAATAAATGTGTTTCTGAGCCAAAAGTAAAAATGTATCAAAACCAATTACAGGTGGCCTCATGTAACAGCCATAGGTGGCATCATGCAGACTGAGGGTGGGGAAGAGAGCACGGTACTCTGTGGTGTTGTTCATTCCAGAACAACCATGCTCCGAAAGAACTGCATTTCTGACAATGTTAGATTAACAAAGACAGTGCGGGAGCTCTGGTGTCTTGATGCTATGTTTATAAAGAATACACAAAGCAGAGGGAAATTATTCTCTTCTCAGTCCCATGCCACATACACTTTTGGTCCATTTCTTAAAAGTACATAAACATTAAAGAGCATTTAAGTACAGTTCTCTGCCTGAATATTTTTTGAGGACTCCTCCAGTTAATCATCATAGAAATAAATTTTTTTGTGTTGTGGGGCCAAGTCATAGCTCTTCCACCAAGACCCTCAAAGACAAACCCATTTGTGGTTTACAACATGTTGTAACAGCAATAGATTTCAGGGCACTCACAGATGTTAAAAGGACTGAAATGCATCAAGTCTGTATATGTTGAAAGTCAGGACCTGCAGTGGTTTCATTGTTTCTTGCTGTCCTGTCAGGATAGTGTCAGGCCAAGATGGTCACTGGTGCTTAAGAAGAGCAGATTTATCTGTCTCAAGGGTAACCTCTGCCTAGGCAGATTTTTCCACCATGGCTTCAACTGTGGAGATCAGTTGATCAAAATAATAATATGGGAAAGTAAAGGCACCTTTATGACGAACAGATATTTCTCATCACATTCAGCAGTAGCAGATGGAGCCTGGGAGGTTGTGAGTATGTGTGGCTCCTTTCTATGGGTTCTCTCTTCCCCAATTAAACATGCAGGATGAAGAAACCTCCCAGGCTACTTTGTCATTGGTATCTGACTCATTTGCATAGGACTGTGGAGGGTGCAAGCAGCAAGAAGGAGGGAGGCACACCAGGAAGAAAATCAGCATCTGTGCTGGGCACCCTCTTCCTGTGGCTATCAGCTGAAAAGTGGTAAGTCAAGGGAGTAAAGGAGCTGCTTCGTCTAGAGTTTGGCAGAGGAGGGATGAAGGACATCTGAGGGCCTTGGGCAGGGATAACAGACTATAGTCAGTTCCAGTTTACAGTTTAAGTTGTGAAGGTGGTCTTTCATCCCAAGGTACAAAACTGATCATGCTGTATCTGAAAACCAGTGATGTCTATTGGTGTCCTCAGAGATCAGTTCACCCCTCCCTTACACCAGGCTTTTTCCCAAATTCCTGCTATTCAAAGTTACAAGGTTCTTGAAACTTCCTGCTGCAACAAAGTTCTACTGGATGCTGTAGGGCCAAGGCAGGAGAGTCCCTTCAGAGGCTGATATATGGGAGGAAAAGAGAGCATAGGAGAAAACTGGAGTGAACAGTCTCTAATCTAAAGTATGCCTTGACATTTCAAGTTTCAGCAGTTTTTTATATATTACCATTAATATTACCATTGTTTTGCTAAAAAGCCATGTAGGGAAAAAAGAAGCATTTTTCCGTTTTCATTTTTCAGGTATACTTTCTGCTTCTTATGTTGTTTTTTAAAGGAACTTCATTAACTTAAATTTAAATATTAGGAAATGTTTTGTTAACCTTGTTCCATACGTCCTGTGCAGTCTGGATTGTGTATAATTCCTTACTTAAGTTTTTGGCAAACTCACTGCTGGTTTATAAATACCTAGATCCTAGCTGAAATCCACTTTAACTTGGAGAAGACAGTTAAAGAAAGCTAGAGTGCAACTTCAGAGGCTTGTAGCAGAACCCGGTGCAATGTCTGCCTTAGAATCATAGAATCATAGAATATTAGGGGTTGGAAGGGACCTAGAAAGATCATCTAGTCCAACCCCCCTGCCAGA
>WUAM01000143.1:4899810-4948235 GCA_024336885.1 Actenoides hombroni | reverse complement strand
TTTTGTATCATCAGCAAACTTGCTGAGGGTACACTCTATCCCTTCATCCAGATCATTGATGAACATATTGAACAGTATTGGACCCAGTACTGACCCCTGGGGGACACCACTAGTCACAGGCCTCCAGCCAGACTCTGCTCCACTATCTCTCTTGGGATATTGCAAAAGAAGAAAAAGAAATAACAACAGCAACTGCCAATACTGCCAGCCTCAGGTACTCCAAAATGAGTGTCTGCTGCTTTAAATAGGACAGTCATTGGCCTAGGACAAGAATTAGCTAAGCTAAGGCAAGACTAGTTTCAGATATTTCCAATCAGCTTGACTGTTTCAGGCTTTGTGCTCACTGCAACCCCATTGCTTTCAGCATCCCCAGGCTGCAGCCATACTGTAGCCTTTCCCTGACTGCCTAAGTCTGTGCATGTGAGCTGCTTTCATAAGTCCCTCCTTGAACCTCAAGTCAGACCTGTGAGACTATATTCGGTGTACCTTTGGATCCATGAGCATAACCCCACTTACAGGGTTGAATGCACAAGCTTTCCCTTTACTTGCATACCACGTAGACATAGGCTAATGGCAGATTACACTGTGACATATGGGTATGAGGCTCTCAGAAATTATCCCAGTGCTCTTAGACATTCTGTGCTTTTATGCTATTTGGTAATAGATGTGACCAAATACTTAAATAAAAAATGTGTCCATTAAATGACAATTGACTGTGGAGACAATAGAAAACATCCTCAGTACCCTTCTTTTCTTTTCTGCTACATGCTTTTTAAAATGTTCCCGTGGCATTGTTCAGACCCCAGAGGGATGTGATGTATATGATAAGTAGCTCATTGTGAACAACGGGTCAGGTAGAGTTGAGAGCTCTGAATCCATTACCTTTCAGGGTCACTGAGCTGCAGGTTCTATGGAAAATATCTTGCACATCATACCACTGGAATTAAAATAGGAATGAATAGAGGTGGAAAAGTTATATACAAAGCAAACAAATACATTATCCAAGTATTAAACCTCTTGCTGAACAGGAAAAACAGAACAAGAATATTAAAGCCACACTCTGGAAGTTCTTTTACCATTTAAAGCATATGATTCTTTGAATCATTGTTGGCTGAGGCAGCAGAGGAAAACATGTAGATAGGAGGGAGAACAAACAACAACCAAAAATAAAGAATCCATGTTTCCTTTGATTTACTTGTTTTCTTGTCCACAGAGAACACTACACTCTCTCCAGGACCATCACTCACATTTCCTAATTCCCACCTCATGCTGCAGGCTAAGGAACAGTCATCAGTCAAACCTGAGCAGGGGAAAATGATAACCAGAATGCATGGGCTGGGAAAATCTTTAGCCATGAGCAGGCCAGTGCATGGTTTGCAACCAAGGAGCATTGGTGCCTTGATAACGAGTGTCATTCTTTTCACTGTCACCGATACAGTGCATTTATTGGGTTGAGAGAGTGCTCAATATGAGCCTTCAATACTGTTTAGGCAGTAGAGCAGGGCTCCACAAGCTGCTGCTCTGTATTTTCCTGCCCGAAACATAGTACCAAGAAGGTATATGGCCATCTCCACTCCTGTGCTGTCAATGGAGGTCTCAAAGATTTTTAATTAATTAGGTTTCTGTTCACCATGCCAGATTATAGGCATCTGAATAACATGCCTAACACATATAATCAGAGGCTCTAAGTCACTTCCCTGGGGTGCCTCAAAAATGAATGACCTCTGGCAATATCTCTCCCTCCCTACTGATGATAGAATAAGGCTAATGCAAATAGGGTTGCAATGTAAAAACTTTGGTTTAGATCCTTTACGTTAAACTTCCTGTTCTGTTCTCCTTCAGGATAGCACTTTGTCAAAGTTTTCTGTCATATTCTACTCCTATCTTATGTGCTTACTCCTAAAACAGCAGCTCCTCTGTCTGAGTTCTTTCACTTTTAAGGATAATAAAATGTTGTGGTTGTACTTTGAAGTTAAGAAGATATATTTGCCTTCTAACTCTGCTTTCAAGGAGCAATTATGAAAACTTTTTCTTCTTAGTGTCAAAGGATTAATAGATGAGGGCATCAGATACTGAACTGGATTTAACTGAAGGCCACATACTTGAAAGATAAGGCCAAAATCAAGGGATTATTAACACTACAAACTTTCATTCACAACACTTTAATAGGAGATCAAGTTATTCTACAAACAGAAAAAATAGCAAACATACTTAGGAGCACACTCAGACACACTTGAGCCTTATTTCCATTATTACATATCCCATTTTTTGATACCCAAACTGCAGGTAGGTACTGCAGTGAGTGCTCTGTGAGATCTGAACTAACTCCTGATCTCTGCAAAAAGCAGATCATACAACAAAACAAAATCAAACCCCAAACCAAAACACAGTTCTGTAATCCGCTGCAGCTTCTACTAACATGTATCCATAGCAGATCAGGAGCACCAATGTGTATGTCTGACTTGTGACCTGGGGACTAGTAAGGAGAGTAACTCACTTAGCGCTGAGGCAATGGAGCTCTCCTGGAGTACCTGAGAGACAGATAGGGAAAGAAATAGAAGAAATACAAGACAATCCTCAAACTAAAGGTAAGGGGTCAAATTAGACTAGTTTTGGTTTGGGTTTTTTTGATTGCCTGTGCTTTGTATTTAGAGTTCTACGTATGTTGTCACTGACTGTCCATAAATTGTTATTATCACTGCTAGTCAAAAGGGTCTTGGATCAGTGATGCCTGCTTGTTATTATTATGGTCGTTCAGAAAATCTCTGCTACAACTACATTTTGACACAAAACACAGATAATGTTACAGCTTGTGCTTGTCATTTTGCAGGCAACCTAGGGTGCTGTTACACCAAATTTACTGTGACACAGTAAGAGCATCTCAGCTTAGTCTAAGCAGCCTCATCTTGCAGGCCAAAGGCAACAATCGTCTATGGCTGGGGGCACACCACTAAACAATCTTTTGCAAGTGTCTCTTCAACATTATGTACAACACAAGGAAAAATCTTCAATGCACTACTTTTTTTTCTGTTAGTATGATTTATTTTCATTTGGAAAGCATTAAAATATTCCCATTGCAATATTCTGAGAGCACAGGCAACACAATTAATGTTGTAGTTTTGCCCCTGAACAGGAAAGAAAATACTCATTTTATAGAACAGTGTGAATATATTTTCAGCAAGGTAGAATTATATTGGTATATTTGGGGGAATTCAATACTAATCCCATATGGACATAATGTTTTACTGAAATGAGATCATCAATTACTGCCTGTATTTCCTCATGAGGTAATGTTTTATTTAAATTGTTCCTGATTTCTTCTGACAGTTTAGGCAAATGTAATTTTCATAAAAAGGACTTTTACTGTGTTCATCTTTTCTTCTCAATATATAATTTCTAATAGATTTTTTGAAGCACTGGTAATTCTATTTTTATCTCTCTCTGATGTGTATGCATGCATAATATGGCATCGCAAACCTCTACCTTCTTGAGTTGTGATTAAATGTGGTATTAGTCATCTAGATTACTGCAAATTCAGGAAGTCTTTTTAGATATATCTATATATCTACATATCTATGTATATATTTCTACACAAATTCCTCCTTCATTTCTTTGCCAAGAAAAACAAATTACTGTTTTGTTTCCCAACTATAAAACTAAATCATAGTTCTATCAGTTATCATCACCAATCTTCTTGAAGCATGGATTGCTTATAAACTAAGTTGAACATCCCCTAGCAGTCACCTTCTCTGGTACTTAACCTTGGATAGTGTCCACAAAACTTGTAGTACCTTCCAAAAAGTGTATGTACACTATGATCTTGAACAGGGTAACTTATTATTATTATTATTACTATTATTATCATCATAATCACAAATTTGCTTTTCAAGTGAGAAGAGGTGATAGAAATGCAGTAATTTCTATGCTGAAAAAAATAGGGGAAGACCTAGAACAAACAGAGTTACGTATTATTTTCCCATCAGCATACAAATATCATTTTAGCAACAAATTTTATCACAAACTGAGTACAAGAAACCCACGAGTGATTGCAAGAAACTGTGTCTTCCCATAGCTTATGTTCCAGAAAAGGGTAGAATTCAGGTCTAGTAGAGGCTAATATTGGTTGCACAGCAGGAAAATACTATCTTAATATACTGCAGAACAGTTGAAGAAACTTTGACTGGAAATAACTCTGGAATGTTTGGAACTAAGAAAAAGTGATAGAATCATATGAATAAAAAAAAGATGGAAGCCAGGAGGCAATTGGGTGGTATCATCTATAAACTCTTCTCTTGGTACAGAAGCAAGGAGACAAGCATAAAAATTAGAAGTCAGTTGATATAAAACCAACACAGAGTGTTGATACAGATCATCTCCTGATAATCAAATGCATTCTGTGACACTCATTAAATCACAGCTTTTAGTAACAATGCAAGTCACTTCATGAAGCTTCAACTCCCTGATTCCCAGAGGGACAGGCCTTGATCTTTAATAGGTCTCTTAGCCACTAGTTGAAATCAGGGATGCAACACGCTCTCATGACATGTTCTCTGCCATTCTGAGACTTTTTCTGCCCTAATACTAGAAGTTTGCCAACCTAATAAAAAAATACTAAATGTCTCAACTACATTTCTATTCACCGTTAGCTGAATAAACTGAAGACACTTGTCCTTCTTGAGGCCTGGAAGATGTAGTTTTGGGACATATATGACAAAACACAACTTGAAGTCACACTTCATGAAGACAAATATGTACCTCTCTGAATGTACTGTACCCTAAGACCAATGACGTATGGTACTGCCAGAAGAGCTCCAGGTCTCAAAAGCCAATTTTATTACAACTGAAGTATTCCTCAACAGAAGTATAAGGGTGTTTGCAGAAGGTGATGGAGAAAGTAGATGAATATAAGCTTGGTGGGACCATAAAGGAAAGACAATGTTTAGCCTCTAGGACAGAGGGCTGGCCGTGAGAGGGTTCTGTGGCAAGAAGTCAAACAGATTGCCCTCTGAGGCTGAAATGTGAGCTGAGGTTGAACTCTGATTAGATCACACTGACTT
Source organism: Actenoides hombroni (assembly GCA_024336885.1). NCBI lineage: Eukaryota > Metazoa > Chordata > Aves > Coraciiformes > Alcedinidae > Actenoides > Actenoides hombroni. The sequence continues at coordinate 4,943,178 of WUAM01000143.1, read as the reverse complement.
CCAGGCAAGGTATTGCAGGTGTCACACTTTGAACACTTTGAAAAGTGTTCAGAGCACTGCACTGTTGAACTAGTACCACACCATATCTTTTTTGCCCAGAAGACAAATAATCTCAAGCTTAGCATAATGTAGAGTCTAGTCACATAATGATAGTCTAGTTGGAGCCCCATAACAATGGTGTTCCCCAGGGATCAGTACTGGGTCCAGTCCTTTTCAATATATTCACCAATGACTTTGATGAAGGGATAGAGTGTACCCTTAGCAAGGTTGTTGATGACACAGAAGTGGGAGGAAAGGCTGACACACCAGAAGGCTGTGCTGCCATTCAGAAACATCTGGACAGACTGGAGAGCTGAGCAAAGGGGAATCAAATGAAGTTCAACAAGGGCAAGTGCACAGTCCTACACCTGGGGAGGAATACCACCACACACCAGTACAGGTTAGGGGTTGACCTGCTGAAAAGCAGTTCTGTGGAAAAAGACCTGGGAGTCCTGGTGGGCAACAGGGAAACCATGAGCCACCAATGTGTCCTTGTGGCCAAGAAGGTCAATGGCATCCTGGGATGCATCAAGAAGAGTGTGGCCAGCAGGTCAGGAAAGGTTATCCTCCGCCTCTACTCTGTGCTGGTGAGGCCACATCTGAAGTATTGTGTCCAGTTCTGGGCTCCCTGCTTCAAGAAAGACAGGGAACTGCTGGAGATGGTACAGCAAAAGGCTAGAAAGATGATTAGGGGACTGGAACATCTCTCTTATTAGGAAAGACTGAGGGAGTTGGACCTTTTTAGTCTGGAGAAGAGAAGACTGAGGGGGGATATTATCAATGCTTATAAATACTCAAAGGGTGGGTGTCAGGAGGATGGGACCAGTCTTTTTTCAGTGGTGCCCAATTACAGGACAAGAGGTAACAGATACAAACTTGAACATACAAAATTCCATGAAACACAAGCAGGAACTTCTTTACTGTGAGGGTAACAGAGCATGGAAACAGACTGCCCAAAGAGGTGGTGGAGTCTTCGTCTCTGGTGACATTCAAAATCTGCCTGGACATGTTACTGTGTGACCTTCTCTAGGTGAACCTGCCTTGTCAGGGGGATTGGACTAGATGATCTCCAGAGGTCCCTTCCAGCTCCTATCATTCTGTGATTTTGTGATAAAGGTACCATGCCTTATGACTCTGTGTCAGACCTGCTTAACTCTATAAAATGACACTGGACATAGTGGCTATCTCACGATGGTTATCTCAGTACTGCTGCCTCTTCCCCCTTATCATCCTTCCCACTTACTTGGAAGGGTTCAGAAGGTTCTGCTCAGCAGGTTGCAGGAGAGGTTAGGAAATGAGGATTGAAGTGAGCATTAAGGACTGATCTCCTAAATCCCACACATATGTCTAAGTCAGAGAACATGTTTCTTGGATAGTGACCTTCTCCAAATCCTTCTCTTCTTTTCTAATTTCATTACTAGATAAGACTTGAAACTAATTGTAACTAAAATGGAAATCTGTAAATTACATAAACAAAGATTTATAAGTATGATAAACACATTTAAATACTCATAGATGTCAGAAAGCACTGAAACTGATTCCCATTCTAGCTCAGCAAATCAAGTATGTTAAAATAGACACACATGCCAATGCACTGCAACAAAACCTCATGCGATATCAGTAAATACAATTTAAACAGTTGTTTGTAATGGATATTTCAGCATAATTAGTGCCTCTCTCATGTATGCAATAACTCTCCTCAAGCAGGAGACCCTTCTGTCTTAGCTGCTGTACTTCCTTCTCAGAGGTGCTGAGGACAAAATAGATATTGACTTAATAAGGGAGATTTCTCAATCAACTCCAAACATTCTTCCAGTGACAATTTACTTGTCATTACTGTTATATATTATTCATTTGGCAAATCTCATCAATTTACCGGTAGAGCAATTACCTCAGGGGCTTTACTTGAGTAGTGCCCAAAAGAAACAGACATGGTTTTAGCAAGCTAAAATTAAGGGGACAGAAAAATACACTGATTTCTATAAAACAAGAGAGAAACTTTGGGATTATAGATATCTAGATGTTCTGACAGCCCTTAGCCAGCATATACAAAGGAGGAAATTGAATATTTTACTATATGAGAAATTTAATATCTTACTGAATATCTTACTGTACATAGATGTCTGAATGAAGCCACCAAGACATCATGTGTGAATTTAGACTGTGTGGATAGGGAGGGCAGGGAATCAAGAAGAGCACTAGATGTTAATTGAAAGTGAAACTAATCACACCCTCTATCCCTGGAATTATTTAAAAAATGTGTAGATGTCTCACTTAGAGACATGATTTAGTGGTGGACTTGGTAGTGTTAGATTAATGCTTGAGGTGATGATCTCAAGGATCTTTTCCAACCAAAGTGATTCTATGATTCTATAATCCTATGAAATGTGCATAAGCACATTTTTTAGGTGTTCTGTAATATAATTAAATTAACAAATTATAAGATTTATGTTTTATACCTTAAATTAGCAATAATTAAAAATATTTTTCATCTGAGGAATACTAGTATCTTGAATGAACAAACCAAACTAATATATTCCACTACCAAGAAAAGCTACAGTGGTTTCCTAATGAATATGTAATGCCTACATTAACATTTTTATTAGGCACAAGTCATCATTTTTTCATATCCATAAACACAGTAGATCATGCATGAAATTACTGCTTTTCAAGAGAGTGAATTGTGTTTCCTGTTGTAAAGGCTTGTAAACCATCACTTAACTGCTATGTGGTTTTTGTTAACAAGGTTCTTTGGGATATCTTTTCTCTTATGTTGGTCAGGAACCATATGGCAATGACAGAACCACATTTTTAGATAACTCATTTATTTAACTAACAACAAAAAATAACTAATAGGGTAATACAGCCTGGAGGAACTGTCATGCTCCAGTTCAACAGCTTTCTTCCTTCTTAAGAGGTCTGAAAAAATTTAGAGTCCTGTCTCTTTCACAGTATGTGGAAGCTTAAAATTTCTTCCTGAGACTGTGAATCCTTTACAGAGCAACTAGTACTGTCTTCTCCTGGTCTGTCATAATGGAACTGATTTTTTTATTCTTTTTCAGAAAAATTTTATTACTAAGTCAGTCCAGCTCATGTGTTGAAAATAAATTAACTATATTAGTATGAGTCAAATGGAGAATAAATAATTTGTAACTAGATGGAGGGCCTGGTTGCAATTTCTTTGCTATGATAGGTTAGAGTCCAAAGCTAGGCTAAATATTTCTCCTGAGCTAAGTATTTCCATTATTTGATGTGGTATCAAGTTGATCTATTCTGATTCTGAAAGATTTTGATAAATGCAAATGTACCATGACTGAGTCTGTTGTAAAGAGGTTAATTTCACAACTAGTTACTGCCTGGTAAGTGCAGTAAATTCTTCTAACAAAATTATTTGAGACACAAGGTGGGTTTCAGAACTACATTCTTCCTTTAGGGAAAGAAATCACATGCCTTCGGGAGCATGCTGCATTGTTATTGTGAACTAGTTTGATTCAGTGTCTCACAAACATAATCTACAGGCACTACACGGAAAAATAATTGATAACTGTATTAACACTATCAAGGTTTTAAATAAGACTGTGTAAAATATTTGTAAAATGATAAAAAGAAAAAAATAAAAACATTGGAATTAAAGTCACTGTAAAAAAAAAAACAGTATCTTCACTCTGTTGCAATATACCACTTGATCAAGAAATTTTTGATCCAGAATTTTTATGCATGAGTTACTGTTTTGGTCAGATCAGTGAAATTCCCCATTCCTTGCAATATCATTTGGTCCCACTGAACAGTTCCTACGACAATACAGAAAAAAAACGTAGAAACATTATTATATAACTGATTTTTGTGCTCCTAAATTTACAAAACCTAAGCCAAAAAATGTTCTGGCTTTTTTGTTAGTGCTGCATGTGACTCCTACACTGTAAAGAGCTGTGAATTACAGACAATAAACTCTGAGGGGCAGATTGACTATGACTGTTGAAATTGATCTGAACAAATCTGAAAATTTTCTCTGTGTGTGTATATATATATATGTACTCATAAACTGATTCTATTTCACATCAGTTGGAGCATTTTCAAGTATCAGAAACCTGTATTTATCAAAGATTTTACATTTAACATATGCAAAAGACAGATTCATTTTCCTATTAGGACTGACTGAAGAGTAGTGTGTTTTATTAGATTGTACCTGTGATAATACTTTACTTAAGCTCTAAGGGTGGTGATCTGAGCATATGAAGACCCACCAGAATTATTTCCTCGACTTGGACTTGCTTAGACAGGTATATCAGTTAGCCTATTCGGACTTCCTCATGAGTCATCTGATTGCTTGTGAAGGATGTATGGAAAAGCAATGCAGGAAACTCTGGATTTTGGCAGAAAGTAAAGGGAAAAAACCAACCAAACAAATAAATAAACAAACCAAACAAACCAAACAAACAAACAGCAACAACAAAAAAAACCCAAACTCAAATATTTTTGACTGCATACTACCCTTGAAAATGCCCTTTTTAACATGCTGGTATTGTGGTGTTCCAAATGAGCCAGAATTAGGCTCCTGCTGTATAATTAATGACCCTAAAACCTTTGTATTTCACATGTGAACAAGGTTCTCAAATCAAAGTCATGAGAAAAACTAAGGTGGAAAGAACAGAATCAAAAATCAAAGAGTATGAATAAAACGCCAATATTTTGCTTGAAGTTTTTGCTAAGGTTTTCCTTATAACAGACTTTCTGGATGTTGGTGAACACACATTAATGGAAAGCAGCTGTTACCCAGAAGAACATAAAATGACTCGCATATTGTGGGTATTGTCCAGATCTTCAGATTATATTGCTACAAAAAGCAAATTATGTTTACTTCTGGCCGATAAAGCCAATAGAATATAGTGAATGATGTCACTTTTGAAAATATAATAAAAAGCTTGAAAAGCCTTAATTATTTTTATATGTTTTTCTTTTTAATGATGCTGGTGCTGGGCAATCAATGTTCAGTATTTTTATAATATAATAATTTGTATACAAGCCTCACATTCTGCAGGTTGAAAAAGATTCAGAATATCAACATTTAATATCTTAAACAGTGGAACTAAAATGGGTCATGATAGCTATTTTTATGGTCTTTCTACTGTGGCCAGAGGAAAATTATATGACCTTATCTATTAAGTTTCTGACACCTACTTTCTGGAAGTCTGTACAAGTATAAACTTGCATAGCAAGACTATGTAGCTAGAGGGCTATACTGTACTCCCCAGATAGTCTCAAGTTGTATTCTGAACTAGGAAGAACAAAATCCATTGTTACCTTAATATTTTTATTTTATTGCATTTTGGTGGGTTTGTGCATCTCAGTTTTGCCATTTTTATTATTGTAGCTTTATGTATATGTACTTGAATTTATTTCCTGTTCTCAGTGGATTTCTGAGTGTGATGGAAATACAGATGCAGAAGGTTGGTTGGAGCTGCGCTGTTGTTTTTTTAGTCTACCTGTGTCTGGGAACATAAAGCTGATATACCTGGAAGTCTTTGGAGCTATTGGATGAGTATTAATCATTTCTTTCAAGTGGGGATGCTGGAGATGAAGACTCAGGAGACTTGTCTCCATTAAGGTGTCATGCTGAACCATAGTATCAGCAGCAATGGGCCTGTCAATGTCCATGTAAATGTGGGCCAGTCCTTCTGAGGAACAGGCTTAGAAGCTACATATCTACAGCTCAGAGTGAAAGGTGATCTGAAGAGATTCTCTGAAATGCCTTCAGCCATAAAAACTGCCATTGGTTAACAAAGCAGTTATCCACTAGCAGTTGTGATTTAACTCTTTCCCCAAGCTGCAAGTATCAATTGTTTTATTTGAATAGTAATAAAATGCACAGACACTTCATGCCTACTCTGCCTACCTCTATTCCAAAACACTATGCCTCCAAGTGTAAACTGCCTCTGTGACCATGTCTTTAGGAAGGGAGACGTGAACTGCATGCTTACTTCCCCACAGAACAGAAATGCAAGCTCATTCACACAACACCATGTGCTCATCCTGACAGCAGAGACACTGACTACACCAATTTCATATTTGTATCATATTTGCTTCCTTGGTTTGACCTTTTGACACATTAAGTGACATTTGCCTGCCAGAGCCCCGAGGGCTTTCACTGGAGCAGTTTCACAAAGTCAAAAAGTAGGTTTAAAAGCTCTGTCTCAGAGCCCTACTAAAGGCTCAGACAGAGATAGTAGTTACCTGTTTCAGAGCCCTGCTAAGGACCTTAACTGAGACAGTTTAAAAGCTAAAACCAGATAGGTTTGATTTATTAAAGTGACAGACAGATAGGTTCAGAATTACTGTTGGTAAATGCACTAATTGCAAAAAGCAAAATTGAGCTTGAGTGAGTAATTCGTGGGTATCATCTGACACAGTCAGAGATGCAAGCCTTTGTAATAGTGCTAATAGATAATAATAATGCTAGGAAAACATATCACATATATTGAAGGTGCATTTCTTACCAAGAAGGCCTCCCTGTCTTGAGTGGCAGCAGAGGATTACAGTCTGTCGACCTTCTCTGCTAGACTTCTCCCCCTGCTGACACCAGACAGTTATTGTGGTTTTTTTTCTAATCCCACCTGTCCCTGCCTTCTAGGTGGCATTTAGCATGTTTTGTGTGGAGAGTTGAGTAACATAGTCATGTATGTTTAGCATATACTCCATTAGGCTTATTACCATACTTTTGAGTGTACACTTGAATATTAATTTAAATTAGACAAAGGTCTTCTCTCTTACATTATAGCCTTAAAAAACTATGTCAAAGCTGTTTGCTTTTGTTGGTTTAGCTGAAACAGGACTGTCTTACCTTCGCAAGACTCCCTGATTCAGCCATTTAGTGTGCCAGCTCAGTGGGTCTCCACCCCCAGAGACAGCACAAGAATCTCAAGGTTGCAAACATCTTAACCTTTCTTCCAAAGTATAATAAATTAGCCACATTCCTGTCTCACGGCAATCTAGGTCATTATCCCACACCTTTATTGTGTGATTGTCAGTGATATTATTTTTGGCTTCTCACTGTAGACTTCTGATAGGAGCCCAAAGCAGAACTGTACCTTTGTGCCTTACCATCAGCATCATGGTTAATCAATGCTGAGACTATAAAGACATCAGGATCTATATGTCTAGGAAGTCAGCTTCATAATTTTTGCAGAGTGCTTTTCCAGGTTAGAAGTCACATTTGGTTTTAATTTCCTAGAGTGAAAAAGAAAGTAAATTTGGGTTCAAAATTATTTGGGATACTAAAATGAAAGTGGTTATAAGGGGCAAAGTCTCTGCAGGGTGATTGTGTGATTGCAGGTGTTACAGCCAAAATAACCACTAACACCTGTTTTGGGTGTCAAGCAATAAACTAAGAGTACACGTGTGACATTGTGTTCCCACTGCAACATCTCCATCTCATCAAATGCAATGCGTAACAAAGAGTTTGAATTCTGCAGAATGGGGTAGGGGCAGATCACTCAGTGAATACCCTGCTGTTTATGTTTTGCTTTTTTCTCAATGCACCTACTGTTTGCAGTCTGTTTTCACCACACAAATTTTGTTCAGGAATTTGACATCTCAGTCACTGAACTTCAAAGCCCTAATGAGACAGCTGACTTCCCACCTTAGGGTGTTGTTGTTTTGAGGGGATAGACTGTTCTATCACTTCTGCTCATTAACTGTGCTCTTAGGCACCATGTAGTTGCACAATTTCCAAAGTTATCTAAGCCACTTTCTCTTTGAACCTGTATGACTCCTAATTTCATTTCACCTATTTTGTGGATTGAATCGGAACTGATTTATCATTTCCTTCTCAGAAATGTTGCTTTCCTGTGGTCACCAAGAGCTGGTCCTCTCTTGTATAAATACCTGCCAGGTGCATTCCTGTTATGTAAATGAAGTTAGTCACTAAATGAATACCAAGTAGTTGTTTAGCTACATGATGCTTACTAAGATACTCCACCCAGAGCTGGAATACAGCATATACTGGAGCTTATATAGATGTTTAACTGTGAGGGGTAGTCATGATATAAGAAAACTAACTACAGAATTTGAACTATAGACAAACTTGCTTAGAAAACCATTGGATTTTGAAAGCAGGAAGAAGATCTTTCATCTCTTCTGTTTAACTGCGCTTTCTTAAGTTAACAGCAGATTTGTTAATGGCAGTTGGTATTGGTTGCACATGTCACTCACACTTACAGGCTTTAAGAAAATAAGTCACAGAAGATAGATGCTATACAAAGAAAAGAGGAAACAGCTTTATTTCTCTGAATAATGCTAGTTTTAATTCCTGACCTTAATTACTACTATCCTGACATCCTAAATCACATATCATATGTTTCTATTTGCTTCTGTGTAGCAATACTTCTATCAGTAAATATTAAGTATGGCAACATATGCAGCTGACCATCCTACTGGCACTCAGTAATCAAAGCTGGCTTAAACGAGGAGCATGAGAATGCCTCTTCTGTGAAATGAGCTAAAGCACAGTTGTATAACACAGTAAAACCTCATTTCAGAGGACTTAGACGAAGTTAGTTCTAGATCTTATAACTTGCTAGCTGGTTTTATTCACTCTTTTAAACACAGGGGAGGGAGGTAACAGTTTAGTTTCCTCTCTGTCAGGCAATATGCTTGCCCCTACTGTGTGCACTGGAAAAGGCCAAACAGAAGTGCCAAAAGAGGTGTCTGCTGTAGGGCTCAGGAAGTCAGGGAAGATCTTTGCATCCTCCAGAGATCTCATCTAGAAAGCCAGGCTAATCATGCACACACACAGAGTCACTCTGACAGAAAAATTCAGTTCTTACTGTTCTGTCTACTCTTGCCCCTGGCTCATCCCAGAGAGTCAGCAGAGATCTCTTACTCATCTCTCCAGCATCAAGTCAGCTGGAACAAGTAAAGACTGAGAGACCTAATTTCTCCATTCTGAGAGTTATGCATTTCCCAAGGAGCACAGAACAATTCCATGATGCCAAGGTTTGCTACTTTTTTTTTTTATTTCTGGGGTGGTTTTTTTTTGTTTTCTTTGTTTATTTAATTTTTTAAATGGCTACTATATGCCTAGACCTAGGCCTCTCATCTGGATATATGTACATGGAGGAAAAAAAATAATTAAAAAAAGTAAGGTAGTTATAGAACATTGCCTATGATGTGTCATACATTTCTTTAGTTGTGAAAAACACATCAAGGAGCTTCTTCCTATTTTAAGGAACCCATTTTACATGAAAAAGAGTCCCATCTGTACAAAGAAGAAATTCAGAAGCTGCTTGCTAAAATTGGTGTTTCATTACCAGTGGTTATGCTTGTACACAGCAGGTAAAACTGACTCCATTATAATTTTTCAGGGACAAGGCAACGGGAGTCATTCATTCCAAAAACATAAGAAACCAAGGCTCTGAGAGAAAGACAGAACTCCTAAGACAGGAAGACACCTTTATTTCTGAGATGCTGTGTGCATTAGAACTATTCTCATAAATTACCAACTTTAAACAGTTGCAACTAATGGCTCTCTACAGGTTTTTCTATGCTGTCCTTGTTACAGTCTGCTCATGTTTCTGTCACACTTTTGTTTACACTTCTCTTCTGCTCACCAAAAATTTGCTTATTTGTTGTACATATTATGAAAGAGACAATACCTCCTTTATCAGCTCACTGTTTTCCATTGGCATTTCTGTTTAGGAAAGCCATTTAAACCTCCAAAGTAGTAAGAAGAGCAGCTCTCTCATACTGATGTATCTTCTCTAATTTTAGAGGAATCATAGAATCATTAAGGTTGGAAAAAACCTTTGAGATCATCAAGTCCAACTGTCTACTAAATATTATCAGGAACACTAAACCATGTCCTGAAGTGCCACATCTAAACATTTTTTAAACACCTCCAGGACTGTGATTCCACACCTCCCTGGGCAGCCTGTTCCAATGCCTCACCACTCTCTAAGTAAAAAAAATTTTCCAACATAAACCTCCTCTGGCCGAACTTGAGCCCTTTTCTTCTTGTCCTGTCACTAGTTACCTGAGAGAAGAGACCAACACACACCTTACTACAACATCCTTTAAGGTAGTTGTAGAGAGTGGTAACATCTCCTCTTGGCCTCCTCTTCTGCAGACTAAGCGGTAATATCCTTCTACAGTCATTACCTAGTAGTGATGAGAACTTTTAACCAAGACAATTTCATATGAGTATTTCTTGCTAAAGGAAAGAAGCAACTGTATTTTCTTCTATCTCAAGCATATACTAGTTTTTTTCCTATGGTTCATAAATTGCATTAAGACATCTACACAAACTGTCCTTGTTACACCTGTATTCTCACAAAGCTACAAGTTAAAATCATCTTAAGTATAAACACAAAGGGATGATGTTATACTTTTAAAGCCCCCTAACTGAAGTTTTTCTATAATATCTTACTAAACAGTACAAGGTAACAAAACAGAATTATCAAAAAATTCTAACACAACTCCTATGCTTCTGCAGAATTTAGCAGTAACCTTTTACACAGCACAGGGACAAAATGACCTTTTACAGTTCTTTCAAATGCATTTTAAAGGCTAACACAAAAAGCTTCCTGCCTTTAGAGATTGTCCTTCTATGGAGGACGGTCCATAGAACTTCAAAATGGTTTGAAGCCACCATTTCTCAACCAAGGTTTGCCCCTGCAGTAATGAAGAGACCAGAACTAGTAAATGAAATAGTCAAGTTTAAGACAGAAGGCAATCTCACTGGCCCAATGGGGATGCCACATCTCAGAGTTTAAATTATTGCACTGAATCTCAAGATACATGAATAAATCCCTCCCCTGCTACTTGATATTTCTACTATTTTGGCAGTTAGCTAAAAATCTCCATTCCTTAGCATTTACAGCCCAAAACATAGTCACATAAAATCTTATAACATGCAAAATTACCAGGGCTGCTCAGAGGATGATAAGTAACGGAGGATAAGTATCGTTCTCCTCACAGGGTGATCTGTGATCACTGGGGCAGTGTGGTAAGAAGTAACCCCTGGGCAAAGAGTTGAAGGGGTGAAGTAGAAAGCTCAAAAAGAGGCGCTGGAAAAACTTCCAGTCTATACCTAAGAAATTTTTGTTTCTCAAGGATATTTCTCAGCAATTTGTATCACATAAACTCCAAGATCTTAAAAAATACACACACAAAAAATTAACAAGGAAATTTAACATGCAAAGTATTATTATTGGTATTATTTTCTTACTCTCACTTCTGTAGACAGTAAACTTGGGTAGTGAAGAGATACAGCAGACCTAAAATATAGTTGAAGATAACAAAGGTAAGCGTCCTTTTTCCAAGCAGCTTACAATTACGTATGCGTCTACAAAATCAAAACACTTATACCTCATTTTAAAAATTATTCTATTTATCATAAGACTTTGGAAAGATTCTAGCATGTTTAGGAAAGATAACTTAAAAAATGTCTTTTTTTCTTCTCCTCCAAAATACTTTTAAATTCTTTTTATTCAAGGTGTAGTAATGTTGATTTTAGCTACTGGCATCAATATTGTCTGTCCAGACCACAGGGAATTTGGTGGTTGGATTTCAAAGTATGTATATTTCTCCTAATTTCCCTTCAAAATGTGGCACCCAAAAAAATTTCCTATCCTGAGGTCATACCTCTGATGCTGAAAGATTGTGAATCCTAAGTGTAGAGATTAATGGTTGGGAAATCTGTGTACAAAAGGCTACACTGAATGAAACTAAAAGGCATTTCACTCCCAGGAGGCAATTAATAGATGGCAAGATACTGTTCATTTACAAGGTTATGTTTAACTGGTAGTGATGTCACAGAGCTGGGTAAATGGTAGAACTGCATTAATGGTGCCCAAACCCCAAATCTCAGCACTCATTAAGCCTGAGTCATAGATTAATGAAGAGGCATTTATACTTTCAATCTGTGCCATAAATAACTATACAGCATTAAAGTCAGCTAATAAGGAGTCAGAAGATGTTGCCTTGCGACTACAAACACATTTGAGAGATATTCATTTAAAAAGAGATTTTTTTCCTGAAGGATGCTTTACAAGTTTACAAGTCACACAAAGGAACTACACAAAGCTGTCGTTTCTTGTGGGAAGCTGTCATGTTCGTTGCAGACAACAAAAGTCTTCAAACATAGAAGTTTGGCAGAATGTAGGTTCTTTCAGTAAATTACACACTTTAAAGTAGGTAGAAAACTCAACAGTAAACATGACCTTTGACCAGAAAGAACTTTTCATGTTTAGCTGTTTTCCTTGGCAAATTGGCAGAGATGATTACAGTGCACCCTATTGGACACATTATTCTTTGGTTATACTTAGTAACAAGCCATCAGTAAAAGATTCTGGGGTATTAACTATTTCTATACAAGAAGTAGCCTCAAAAGTTTCCGGGGCTTGAAATCATGTTTTTGCACTAAAAACTCCCACAAAAGGCTCTAGTGCTCCAGCACTGCAACATTTGCAGTGGCTGTCAGCAAAATAAGTCTAGCAATGAACTCCGACAGCTATGCATACTTGGTTACTTTCACTATACTTTTAACTATGTAAAGTTTTGAAGCTAACACGATGCTGGGAAGAACTTCATTAGAGCAAGAGCTCTCATTTATTAATCTAAAGCTATTTTTAATAACTCACAGATTTACTGAAGTAACACAACTATAGTTAAAAAAACAAACCACAGTGATTAATTAAACAAGAATAAAAATTTTGATTGGGTTATGAGTAACCATAACTTATTTTATACAAATGTATCCAAATATGAGTGTCATTAACAGAATTTTATTTTATTAATTTTATTCCAGGAAAAGAATTCAAACAAATTGTTTGATTTTTGAACAGATTTTTTCAGCTTTTATAGTGTTTGGTGTGATTTGCTAGCATTTCCAATGCTTGACCAATTGATTTTCATGATTAATTAATTGTGAATTTCATTCCATAATTTAACATGAATTGAATTTTTGTTTCATCTACATGAAAATAAAGATTATTTTAGTATCTTTCATCCCAGAAGGAAGGACTTCCAAAACACTGCACTTTTCTGTATTTAATATGTATAGCAATTTTTCCTAATTTAGTACTGTTAGTAGATATCCTTAAAACAGCCAATGTGGATTTGTGGACATAGCAAAGGAACATATCATTACTTTTAGACAGAGACATACTCCTGAACAGTTTTACTGTGGAGAGTAGTCCAAAAACACTGAGACTGTATTCGTCAGTAACTGTGGCTTGTGGAGCAGAGATGGGCTAAAGTTGACCTGATGAAGTTGTTTATAAAACACAGGTGGGGGTGAGACTGGTTATTGAAGCAGTGTCCGGAGAAATAATCAAAGTGCCTTGTTATGGAGAATTTTATAACTACAAGCCATGAAGTGGGCAAGACAGAGAAAAGAATAGTTCCTGACATAAAGTATAACTTCAGGAGTGGCAGACACATACTACCTTGCCAGACTGACTTGCACCCATCTAAACTTCATCTTGATATCAGATCAGGAGCAGAGACAGAACGATTACAGTTTTAACATTATCCCTGCTCTTTTGCCACTCTGAAAAAGTTGGATCCATCCAAGTACTACACCAGAAGGTTTTATCTCCACAAGTGGCCTGGACATTTATTTCATTCCTCATATGGCCAGCCTTATCAAACCCCAGGAACACATCTGAATGGAGCATCAACAAAGCTGTCAGCCAAGAACAGAATATCCATCTAGAAATGAGACAACTGATTGTATACAGAGGCTGGGCCTCCTTGCTGTCATTAGCCTTCATACAGAGTTGCCCACTGAAGAGAGGAGGGGTTTCAGTATTTTTATCACTTGACTGGCACATACTGACATGCCAAGAATGGTTGCCAATAAGGCATTCCCAAATATGCACATCCTCTACCACTCAGAGCTACTTACCTTTCATTTTTACAGAGGCAACTGATAATGTTGATGAGTAGAGGACAAAGTTTACATGCTGCTTTATGCAAAAGTTAGATGTCTGCCGGGACCAATGTTTTTAAGACAGGACAATGAAAGTCTTTAAGTTACGTCTCTGGAAAGGACAATTGGAATTGACAACACAAGTATTTACAAAGAGGATCCGTAAGAAGAAACAGAAGCAAGGAAAGAAATTAAGAAAAGACAGGTTTTTTTAAGTTTTAAACAAGCTTTTAGAACAAAGTTACGCAATTTAATGTTTTCTACTTCTAAAGAAGAAGTCATGGTTCTTTCTTTGTTGTAAAGAAGTTGTTATTATCAACCTCCATGTTTCTCTCACACTCAAAGTTTGGTGTGAGGTTGGCAGAAGGTCTTAGGAGCTTTGGTATCTGACACAGACTTCTACTTCTCTCTAGAAATTTATCAAGACTGATCATTACTGTTCTAACAGCTGAATTCCAGCTTGTTTATGAACCAGATGATAAAATGCTATTGCTATCAGAACTCAGACTATAAAGTTATCTAGATGGCAAAGACATTTTGAAATTGGTAATGATGGTTTAATAGATCACATTACTTGATCTATCAGGAAAGTGCAAAAAACCACCAAGGCAAGATTATGTCTGTCTCAAAATCAAAGAACTGAAATCTTGGAAAAAAATGAAACTAATTTTGACAATGCCTTCTGCCTTAAATGATAACAAAGCCAATAAATAACTCTCTGAAAAGGTGCCATGGTAATTGTCAATAAAGGCCAAATTCTTGCTTGAAGAGTGAGTTGAAGAACTTTGATTGACTGAGCTATATTTTGCCTCCCATCTATATGAATCAGTTTCATACATATTCAAGTGATTGTCATAGTTCCAAGACCACACATTAGGGGTCTGGCCCAGTCCAGAAGAGATCAGACATTCTTCTTGGAAAAGGGAAGAGGTAAAGGCAGTGCCATATCCCAGCACCATATGCACTACCTGTCAGTATGTATGTACTGTCCAGTAAAGTGCCCTGTAATACTTTCAAAGATCAAAGGTCCTTGAACAAAGAAGTTTTTATCATTTGCTGATGTCCATAAGCACCTCTCAGGTGAAAAAATTCTGCTCCCACTGGGTCAAAATTGGTCTGCAAGACCTAAGCATTGTACTTTGCACAGCACAGTCAGCAACTTTGTCTTATGATGAGAAACAGCATCAGGCTAACAGGAAAGGGTCATAGCTATTAGCTTAACTGAGGCAGGGAGAATTATAAGGGCAAAACCATTAGACATACTAAGTAAACACAGCCACGAAGAACAATTCACAACATTAATAGCAAATTAGGAAACAGGCTATTTTGGAAAACTTCTAAGATTATTGCTATTAGTTATGATATCACATTATCCAGCTCATTTCAATATGCATGAAGCAAGATGCATATTACTCGTTGCTTCTACTTTTTTCTTCCAAGCACAAAACAGGGATAGTCAATCTTCTGAAAGAACAGGTGGAATTGATGATGCAAACCACTGCTTATGAAAAAGGGTCATGATACAGACAAGAAGGTCACAGAAAACAATTTGAAACATGGAACCCAATTTTATGGTTATTGAATTTATATTATTTATAAATTACCACAATATCCTGTGGCATCTGGGACAATACCCAAAAATAATTCAACTACGCCTTGTGGATAAAAGGGAAAAGAACAGAAACTAAATATAAAGGACAAAAAATTAAAATTCGAAGTAGTTGTTGTTGTGTGTGTAGGAAAAAATATACAAAGCCTTCTTGTAATTTCCCCTGTAAATACTAGATACTACACATTTCATCCACATCCATACTAAATATCTGCTAACGTCATTACAACTTCAGCATCATTATTGTGTGGCACTAGAAGGAAAATCAATGCATTGTGCATAGCATTTTCTTATCTGTTGGGAGCAGATACACACTGTTTGTGGAACTGCAGAGTCTGTTCCTGCCAGCTAAAATGTTGCATGGTGCAAACACAGGGTTAAGCTATTTTATAAAACCTGGCACTTTCTCCTCATTGTGCAGTAGAAGACAGATCACATTTAACAAACTTTGCTCTAATTATAAACTACTGCTAGGGTTGAGATAACACATTTCCCCTTCCTGCAAGGTTTGTAGTACAGAATGATAGCATTTAAAATACCTGCTGTTGGTGGTGATGAATAGCATGATATCACAGGTTAAGTTCAGAGTCAAGTTTTTCTTCTTGTACTAAACCAGAAAGGCTGTAGGTACTTCACAGTCTCAGGTGATCATATTTGGTCAGCACTGGCTGACACAGTATAACAGATTATGTGTTGCTTCTTCTGTGGAGCAAAAAAAGGCCAGATGGAGTTTTCTAAAATTTCAGCCAATCTTCCCGTATTTCCAAAAAGCACCTGACAACTGTAAATTGAGTTTAACAGCCGCAGTGAAAGTTGATGGACTTATCAATTATGACTGCTGTTCAAGAAAAATACGTATAGACAAATGCCAACACGTTTAATTGAATAACACTGACTCCTGGACCAGAAAGAAAACTCTTGATCATGATTTTTTTTTACACTTAAAGCTAGAATATGACAATCTTTTTGAAACAAATGATAAAATTAGCATAGTATGCAATCAGATATGTTAGAAGTTTTTCATTCTAGTTTTTAAGATAAAAAAAGGATAACTACATTAATATTGGCAGTTACCTAAATATTACAGAAAATGTCAGAAAACATTAGGATGAAGGGTTGTTTCTGCTGACTTTTGTCCTTTGTTGCTGCCAATGACATGATACCCAGGAAGTCCTGTTGACAACTACAAGGCCAGTACAGAACAGACTGAAAAGAATGTGTTCAACATATCTTTTCCATTCTTTAAGAAAGAAGAATGTTTTAAATCACTCACATCAACAATTTCAAATATCATTTTGACATTGTATTTATGACAGCAGACTGACCAGTGACACTCAAATCCAGCTGTTGGTACCAAACAATGCAGTTAGACTCACAGAATTGTTCTTTTTTTCTTATTTCTGAAAAAGAAAACAAAACTAAAGCCCCCAGCAGTACTGCTTGTCTACAGAAGGAAGTTATGCTTCAGTGAAACATATCCAGAAAACAGAGTGTTATGGTAGAACAGCCCTGAAAGAATATATCCAAAACACATTGTCTTCTAGCTATCTTGGAAAGCACCTATCCTCTTAGTGACTGAAAACTGTCGTGCAAGGGTCCAGCTACCTTCTGCTCACACTTTATGAAGGTGCTACATGAGACATTATACTTCAAAGACACAAGCCCCGGTATTACATCCCACAACCTCAAATCAGTTCTATAGAGTTTAGGAAAGGAAGTGAAAATGAACGTACAAGTTTCCCACCTCCCAACTCCATCAATCTCCTGCTGTGAGCATCAGCAGTGAGACATTACCTAGTTGTTATTGAAGATTCAGCTTCTTACAGCCCTCCCTAGTGATCAGACCTCCTGACATGCAGGATAAAAAAGAAACCTAATTTGTGCTTTAACATAGCAAGAAAAAAAAAAAAAAAAGAGAGAAGTTGTTGACCCCTTCTCCCCATCGTTTACAAAATCTTTTGAATATTGCCTGACCTTTCATTTTTGTAGTGAAGCAAATCAGGCTGGAAACTGAAATTGCCAACATAGGGGACAGATCTTTCTCATCCCTCCAGGGTGCCATCAGTGTGTTTGCAGAAGACCCATTGTCACCTTCTTGCATCAGCCCTGGGGTTTTAACACCCCTCCCTCCTTTCTCATTTCCCTGAACAACAGAATTTTGGTGAAACTTCCTGTGACTCTTGTTTCATCCACCTACTGCTTGAAGTTAATATAGCTTTTCAGCTAGAAATATGAAGTACAAGAGATACAAGATAGAGTGAATTTTCTTCTTAGTTTTGAGTGATAGATGAAACGTTTTCCTGGGATAGAAAAGGAAGACAGGAAAAGAAAAAATGTGAAATTATACATTACTGATATTCAAAGACATAGCACACTATAAGACACTGATGTCAAAACAAAATGGCCATCTTCAGCCAGACAAACTAGGACAAATGGCTGAAACTCCTCAAGCTCTCCAATTTACTGATTTTAGGCTTACTGAGTCACATAACAGTAAGTTCTTACTTTCATCCAAGTTCTCCAGCAATAATATCAGAATAATACCATTCATTCTTAATTAAATACTTTATCTTATATTATATAGCTTGTTTCCTCATTAAAGCCATTTCCTACCGGTGCTGGTAAGCACATAAACCTAGCAAACTCACTTGCATTAGAGATGTGACACTACTATTCTCCCTCATTTACTCCTATCCAGAAAAAAAATATTCTCACTGTGAACATACTTGGCTGTTTAAAAGCCAAAAGAGAATAATCAGTAAGTTAAATCATTGTTCTTTGTGTCTATTAACAAAATCTATCAGAAAAGGCTGATTTTGGTGAAATTAGAAGAGCTGGAAAGAAAACAACAGATAGATAGGGACATGGCTGGGAAGTCTATTTTCATTGATTCTACCTGTGTGGTTTATTGGGTAAGTAATTAAACTTGTTGGGAAAGTTCTAGCTAGGTATTGAGTAAAAGGGAAGGGAATTTACAAAGCGCTCCTGTTTTTATTTTGCAAGACTCCTATTTACTGCAGCAGGGGTCAATACACATGGTTGGCATGAATGGTCTAGAAAGAACAAGGGAACAATTGGCTGTGGCATCTTTTCAAATTAAAGATCTTAAACACAGTAGAATTATATTTTTCAAGATTTAACTAGGTCAGCATGGTGTGTGAACTATGAGGCTGTTAATTATTCTCAACGTACTTTCTGAGGTTAGAAACCAAAATTATTATTTTGGTTCTAGGCTGAAGACACCATGTTGCAAAGAGCTCAGTATGTACATTTGATGCAGCCAATACTGCACAGCTAAATTATGCAGGTGATACAATGAGGGTCTAGACTCTCAGTAATAAACATAAGGAAGAATGGAAATAGTTCTCAACAAAAACTAAGTTCCCAGAGAGATTTGAAAGAGACAGTAGGTAATGAAATGTATCTGAAAAGAAAGGATACAGGTTTCGCTGGGTGTATTCCCTGGACTTGAACCCAAGCTTCCAAATCATAAATCCTATATGTGCATGAAAAGAGCTGTATCTCTCAAGAGGGCAGCTGAAAAAGCCTTTAAGCTGTCTATGAAGGTCAGTAGAGCTATTTAACACATAATGTTGAATGCAGATATTTCGTTTTTTTTTTCTTCTCTGGAACTTAATACATAAGTCAGAATCACTTTCTGTCCCACTCAAGGTTGGAGCCTGCCTGTCCTGGAAGGTAACTTTCCATTCTCATTAAAAAATTATATAGGGACATTTTATTCAGAGAGGAAGTAGCAGAGGTGCACATTTTAACCCATGGTGATTTTAACATTCAACCAAGTGGGAGACTTGATCTTCCCAGCTTAACAGGTTGACAGCCACTGCTACCTAGCAGGCTAAATGTCTAAGGTTCTATTGAGCCTTTCTTCAGACTTGTCAACACTGAGTCTCTGAATATCAACACAAGAGTCACAGGCAGAGAGTAAAACAAGAATTTTTCTGGAGTCCTTACTTCTGGTCCCTATTTCCAACACAATTTCTCTTTGTTTCTAAATCTAGTGCACACTTTAACTGCAAAGCTGAGAAAAGCCCTTGTTAGGTACCCAAGCTTGTCAGTACTTCAAGTGAAGACTATCCCCACTCAGCTAGATTTGGGCTTCTCCTGTGCTAGGTTGCAAGTAGTATTATGTGGTCATCATAAAAATAGTGTTGTAAATGTTTCCAGGTTTGAACACTGTCTGGAAAATTACCAAACTTTTAGATCATCTAGTGAAATAAAAGTGAAATGCATCCTCCTATGCACATCTGTATAAAATTAACTGTTTTTCTAGATCACTAACTTGCAGAAGTAACTTGGAGAACCAAAAGAAGATAACTGGGTTGCAATGAAATACTTTTGTGGGCCATGTCCTGTTTGACATAGTGACCTACTGCAAACAGTAATGTAATATTGGAATTTAATTGGAATTTTTTTCCTCATTTTTCATATGTGCAAATAAGTAAGATCACTAATTTAAGGGAATTTAAAGGACAAGCCTAACTTCTAGATAAGAAGGAAGAAGGATTAGATTGATGATACACTTAGTGGATTTGTCCTTGGAATTTTTGATAGATGACTCTCTCTTTATATGACATTCTGAAGACAATATGAAAGGAGCAAGAAAACCACCAAAACCCCAAATAACAGAATTACATTGTTAGATTACAAATAGATGACAGGAGAATTACTAGAATGTCCAAAATGCTGGTAAACTCAGGTGATATCCCTAAACAATTCCTTTTAGCAGTGAAATGTTAGTAATACAACATCAGGTCCAAACACATTTGAAAACTGTGACACCAGGAAAGACAGGGCTCTGAGCAGAAGGCAATTCCCATAATCTGAGTGCCAAGTAACAAATGTATCCTCTGGAGTTTTTGTATCATACAGCAGTTGACTGTACAAAGACATAAAATCATTTTTGGAGCAGATAACAGACTGAGCTGCTAGGTAAGTGATACAGAAAGCATGAGGAGCCAGAGTGCCCCAGACCTAGTCCCCAGTTCCTGAGATGATGTGTAAGCATCTTACTACACTTTAGCATAATTATGAACTGCTTCAAGAAGCAGCTGCATGAAAGATAAGAATAATTATGGATTTTTTTTCTTTTCCTAGGAAACTAGGAAAACTTGAGTGTAAAAAAAGCTGAAAATTGGAAGAGAGGGAAAAGTAAAAATTGTTCTGAGAAGGTAAAGGACATTTCACATGCAGAAAAGGACTGTTCACTAGGCAGCAACAAGCCCTTATAGAGTACTCCTATGTTACTTTTGACTATGGGCTGGCTGAAGATTAAGCTACAGTTTTGCACACTGCAACCTGCCTCATCTTGGAGTCTGCTGTTTAATGCTACATTTCTTCTTCTTTTATGAAAAATAATGGGGCCAGGCCAAGCCTTCGGACATTTCTTAACCCATGTTCATGGGGGCTACCTCACTGCAGAAGCATCACTCCCTCTGTGTACAACTACGTGTTGTCTTGCAGTACGTGGCAAATCCTGACACTGCTGCTGCAACGCACTGTGATGTTCAAAATGGAGAATCCACCTTGTCAGGTACAATAGCCAAGCCTGTCCTATCTGTAACACAGGTATTCAAGAATATGCTTTTATAACGTGGTGCATGCAAAGGTGGACAAACACACTGCTTGTGTATGGTTCTGGGAACTGTGGATGCAAAGTGGGTCTGGACTTATGACAGTCTCAAATTTATGGTTGGAAAGCAAATCAAATGGGGCTGAAAAGATGGTTTGGCAGCTGTTCCTCCATTGAAACCCATGTGCCTTCCTTATCATCACAGTGCTCCAGTCATGGCAGAATGGCTGAGAGTCTAGCCAAGGCCATGAGTCCCCTACTTTGATGATAAATCTCCTTTGAGAGAATGTCAAAATTTTTAACCTTTTTGTCTGAAACTTTTGTATCATTCAGTGACCTGGTGATAATATGTATGGTTTGTCACTAAGTTGTAATCTCCACTATGGCACAACAAAATGCTGAAATCCTGTTTTGTTTTGGTGTTTTTCCTCACCTGATGGGTACCACATTATGGTCAATATTATCTGAAATCAGATTGATTAAGTTCCTCCATCTGTGTACTCCATATGATTGACTGCAGTATGAAAGTGTCAGAACTCACACAGAAACAAAATTGAAGAAAGAAGATTCTACCAGATGTCACTTCAAGGGGAGTCACCAATCTTCAAAACAATAGGAAATAAATTATTACGCAAGGCAGCCAAATGCACATGACATGTTGATTAAAGAGACATTATCTAGCATAACAACCAATACTCTCTGTGAATATGAAGACTAACTTCAGTGTCCATTCTGTGGGAAATTGACATTATAAGAACTTAATGTAAACAAATGAGTGGCAGATGAAAGCAACAGAACATTTCACAGAACAGTTTAAGGTCACCTATTTTTCAATGATTCTTTGATTTTTTTTTTGTCACTGTGTTTCTTTTAGCATTACTATCAACTGTTTGCTAAAATATCCCACTATTTTTCTTCAAAAGTTATCATTGCCAATCCAGTTGTTCATTCTCAGATGTCTGGGAACATGATTTCCAATCTTTACAATTTTTGTTGCTTTCTTTTGCTCTAGTACTTTGTTTTTCTATTAGAATTAGAAAAGACTAATATGCCACTATAAATTACATGCTGGATCCATGGCTTTCTCTCTGGTCATTTCTTAGGTTCTGGGGTGCTTAATTATTAGATTTTGGTTTTAACTTATCTTATGTTTGTATTATTATTTTTTAAACACAGTGAGGAAAAATACCAGAGCAGTTTTGCTTATAAATACAAGATGTTAGCACAAGTATTCTGCACCTTGTTAACCCTTATATTTCAAATGCCGTCCTGGAAAAAAACAACAAGTGATCATGCAGATGATCAATTGGACTCTGAAGGATAAATTTTGAGGATGTGTAGAGATAAGAAGAATCAAGTATATGTGCTGAGCAAGTGTAATTGTGCCTTATGGTGTCTGGAGTTTATTTCCATGTCTAACCTTCACTACTAACCTGAGCAGGAAAAACTAGAGGCACTACAATAATTGGCACTTTTGCATGTGTTACTTCTGATACACAGAAATAATAACAAAAAGGACATGTTTCAAATTTGTGTTGTTTTGAAAATAGTTAGGGGGGAAATTCGATCATGAGTAGATGATATAAGTTCATTACCTGACAGCGTAGAGGTGAAAAACCTTGCTAGAATTGTTCATTGAATTTTTGTTAATTCATTCAGGTTTAGTTTCATTTCATATAACACTAACACGTTTAAATGCATATCACACATTTAAATAACACTAACAGACACACACACAAAACACAGAGACACACATATATATATGAAATAGATAGACTGACAGTTGCCTGGAGCAACAGGCTGCCATGGGCATTAAGATATGCATAGCTTCTGCCAGTGTACTGGAAGCGAAGGGCTGGCCACTGCTGCCAGCACTAAAGGCAGAGCAGGGGCATGTGGGATGGCACCTGCTGCTGCAGGACTGTTTGGCTTCAGCCAAATCCATCCTGACTTCCCTTGGCTCTCATCTGGTCTCTGGTGCTTCACCTCTCAGGAGGCTGAGCCAAGGACCTCATTAAATCCTGGTGTGGTCCTTGGCACAGGTCTGTATGTCCACTTATGGAGCTGGCAGCTACATGACAGTCTGTTGTCTCAGTGCCTATAGCTGCTGTACTGCCTGGCAGATTCAGCTGGATGATGATGGACATAACTTCCCTCCACAGTTTTATTTCTCTTGTGAGCTCTGACACTTTCAAATTATAGTCAGTCATTTGGACCACACAGATGGAAGGAAATTTAACCACATTTATTTGCAGACATACAGACCGTAAAGGCATTCCCCAATAGAAAAGAAGCTTCAGGGTTTCAAGCTCATTTTGTAATAATCAGGACCACAACCTAGTGACCAGGCATTTCAAATAACATCCCAACTATCTCATTCCTGCCTGTCTCTCTTCTTCTCAAATAGGACTTGCCTAGCCACAATCTCATTCGAGAGAGATGGAAAATTCAATTTCCCTACATTTCTGAGAAGTCTTGAGCCATCTCTGAATTCATCATAGACTCATAGGATGGTTTGGGTTGGAAGAAACCTTTAAAGGCAATCTAGTCCAGCCCCCTTGCATTGAGCAGGGACATCTGCAACTAGAGCAGGTTGCTCAGACCCTTGTCCAATGTGACCTTGAATTCTTCCAGGGATGGGGCATCTACCACCAATCTAGGCAATTTGGTCCAATGTTTTATTACTTCTATTGTAAAAAATGTCTTCCTTATATCTAGTCTGAATCTCCCTTCTTTTAGTTTAATAGCATTACCTCTTGTCCTGTCACAATAGATCCTGCTAGAAAGACTGTCCCCATCTTTCTTATAGGCCTCTTCTTTGTATTGAAAGGATGCAATAAGGTCTTTCCAGAGCCTTCTCTTCTCCAGGCTGAACAACCCCAATTCTCTCAGCCTTTCTTCACAGGAGAGGTGTTCCATCCCTATGATCACTTTTGTGGCCCTCCTCTGCACCTGCTCCAACAGTTGCATGTCTTTCTTGTGCTGAGGGCTCCAGAGCTGGACACAGCACTCCAGGTGGGGTCTCACTAGAGCAGAGTAAAGGGGGAGAGTGACCTCCCTTGACCTGCAGTCCACACTTCTTTTAATGCAGCCCAGGATACAGTTAGCCTTCTAGGCTGCAAGTGCACACTGCCAGCTCATGTTCAACTTCTCATCCACCATTACCCCCGAGTCATCCCAACATACATTTTGGTATAAAAGGCAGATGATGACCAGTGACAAAACTGATCATATTTTATGAATAAACCAGCCCCAAAGTCAAAACACTGCAGAAGCAACCCATCTACTTTTTAGTCCTAGTAAAAGTCTCTCTATTTAGCATAAAAACCCAGTTTGATGAAGCATACCATATACAAATAGTGTGAAAATTATATTTTAGGGGATTTTACTTCTTGGACACAACTTCTCTGAATGAACATAAGAAATTTAAATCTGGTAATGTCTCAGCTTCACAGGAAGACTTGCTTTCCCAGGCTTGACAGATTTTCTTGACTTCATCTATAATGCTGTGTTATGCAGTTTTCCTTGACACCCTTCACCTTTCCAGACTAATCTTGTCCTTTTAGCACAAACCACCTACTACACTGTGGGGCAAGACTCAGAAGAACCCAGCTACCACAGTGCTCTACAGAACACTTGCCCCCTTCACTTGACCTCTTCCTGAAGATGCAAAGCAAGACAGGGAAGGAAGTAGCAGGCAGATAGATAGAAAAGCTGAGCTCAGTAGCTTGATAGAAAGCACTGCAGCTGCTACCAATGGTTTTAGAAGACTGTTTTTCTATCCTGTGGTATATTTGCATGCAACAGCAGTTGCACCGACTATGGTATCACTATGTTAGCTACAAGCAGCATGGAGAAAACAAATAGGTCAGAAAACTGTCACTAAAAGGATGTTGCTGGAAGTGTTGAGGAGAGGTTACATCCAAGGCAAGGTATGTCAGGGTAAGGATAGATCTGGACTGGCTGGGAGAAAGGGCCATGAAGCTTGTACAGGGGACCTACAGTGTAGCACCCTGGGTGTCTGCCCCACATGGGTAGCTTGTGCTACCCATGCAGCCCCCAGAAAGTTGAGTTAGGTTCCTGGAGGGAGAAGTTGCTAGAAGGAAAAGTGAGGATGATCTCATTCAAAGAGTTGCAATCGATGGCTTGATGTCCAAGTGGTGACCCGTAACAAGTGGTGTTCCTCAGGGATCTCTACTGGGATTGGTGCTGTTTAACATCTTTGCCGGCAACATGGACAGCGGGATCAAGCACCTCCTCAGCACGTTTGCAGACAACACCAAGCTGTGTGGTGTGGTCGACACAATGAAGGGATGCCACCCTCTGGGACCTGGACAGGCTTGAGAAGTGGGCCCATGCCAACCTCATGAAATTCAACAAGGCCAAGTGCAACATCCTGCACCTAGGGTGAGGCAATCCCAGACAGAAATACAGGCTGGGCAGAGTATGGATTGATAGCAGTCCTGAGGAGAAAGACTTGTGGGTGCTGGTTGATGAAAAGCTCATCAATATGGAAACGCAGCTCAGAAAGCCAACCGTATCCTGGACTGCATCAAAAGAAGCATCAACAGCAGGTTGAGGGAGGTGATTCTGGCCCTTTAGTTTGTTCTGGTGACACCTCAACTGGAGTACTGTGTTCAGCTCTAGAGCCACCAACACAAGAAGTGCATGGATCTGTTGGAGTGGGACCAGAGGAGGGCTGCAAAGATGATCACATGGCTGAAACACCTCTCCTACAAGGACAGGCTGAGAGAATTGGGGTTGTTCAGCCTGGAGAAGAGAAGGCTCTGGGGAGACCTTATTGTGGCCTTCAAGAATTTGAAGGGGACCTAGAAGAAAGCTGGGGAGGTACTTTTTGAAAAGGCCTGTAGTGATAGGATGAAGGGTAATGGTTTGAAACTAGAAAAGGGTAGATTTAGATTTGAAATAATAAGGAAATTCTTCACTCTCTGGGTGGTGAGACACGGGAACAGGTTGCCCAGGGAAGTTGTGGATGCTCCATCACTGGATGTGTTCAAATCCAGGCTGGATGGGGGCTTGAGCAACCTGGTCTAGTTGGAGGTGTCCCTGCCATGGCAAGGGGGTTGGAACTAGATGATCTTTAAAGTCTCTTCCAATCCAAACCATTCTATGAGGCTATAATTTTAAGATTTTCTAGCTAAGTGGTGTTTGAAGCAAGTGGATACTTCAGAGAAAGGTTGGGGAGCTCACAGGCACGATGAAATCTTTACATACTTAAAGGTTTTGTACCTGGAAAAAAAAAGGGCATTTAAGGTTTACTTTGGACAGGTGTTCTTTACTTTTCTCGCTAAGAGCAGTCACTTACTTTTCCTCCCTTTGTTCCCTGTACTCCCTGTAGCCCTGTGGTTTGCAGTCCCTTTAGGCACTGGCTAAGCCTCAAAAGAAGGGAATATACAAAAAATGTAAATGAAAAGAACAACAGATAAAGGCCAAAGGCTTTAAAATGAGTTGTTTCTTCATTATGTTTTCCTGTCATGTGCAACAAAGTAGCTGCATTCCTTGTCATCTAGACATGTTACAAGGAAATGAAACTTATCACAACAAATAGAATAACTGGGCAAGAAATGGTCTTTCCCGGCTACTTACTCTTGGGATGTTTCATTCAGTTGTTTCTTGATGTGTTCACTTTCAGATACGTGTGTGAAAATTCGCCTTGTTCATCCCAGTATTATTTCTCATTGCTATAAAGAAGTGAGAGATGACATAGGAGACCCACTGAGAAGCTTTCTGCTTCTAAAACAGTACAAGGTACTTCATGTTAACTTGCAAGAAGCTGAGAGATGACATGTGTGAAGCTGGGAGGCAGAGCAGACATGGCCCTCCTAGATAAAGCAAGATATTTAGGTCCAGCTTCCAATTATGGTCTACTCTTGTGTGTGTTCCTGGGCAAGACACTTTGCTTTCCATGACCACGGCTTTCTTATAATCCTTGTTTTTTGGTGGAAACTCAACTCAGAGATAATCTATATTCAGCTATTTATAGCACTTAGCTCTGTGGATTGTCAGCCTATCAAGGGCTTTTTGACACTGTCATAGCACAAAACATTAACAATAAATCAAAAGAAGCAGATAGTGGTGATTAATGACTAAACAAGTTGGCACTGCAACTATTAGAAGCATCAATAACCACAGAACGGCAGAATAAAAGAGGGCACTTGCCATTACAAAGCTTACAGCTTGTGAGCACGAAGTGATGCAGACACCATCTAAGGGAGCCCAAAGTCAATATGGGTCATCAAGGCAGGCAATGGTCTCTGTTCACCTTGTCTCTGGGAAAAAGAAGTGCAGCTGTCTGAAAGTGGCCACTTTAAAAGGGTCACTGGTGCCTAAGGACTGGTGCTAATGCCAAACTTCTTATTTCCCCTCCTCTGTCTAGATATCTACCCCTTCAAGAAGCCATAAGGAAGATTTTGTGTGAAGTCTTCCTGTGCACTCTCTTTTTTACTTCAAATGCTTTTGTAGCACACTGCCTCAAACAGAGTGTGAGTGGTCTTGCAACATGCTAGCAAGACCACTGCTTCATAATAGAATCCCATTATGCTACTTTTGCCATTCCAGATTTTGCTGACTTGGAAATCCAAGAAACCCAGAAATGCTCAAGCTACAGTGGACAAATCCCTGAAGATCCAAATGCTGATATTGCTTATGATTCATTTGAGTCAATTGCTAGGGTGACTTTTGGAGGGCCTCAGGGGAGCCCTGACATTTTCCACAAATCAGGTGTAACAACGATGAGATGTGTGTGCTTTTCATGAAAGCAGAGGAGGAGTATATTACCTAGAGTGAAGTAAATTAAGATAATAGCAGTAACAGTGTTTAAGAAGCTATTAAATTTCCTATTCTGACTTGCACATGAAGCACAGAATCTAATATAATCACTCCTGAACTGGGTTAACCCTTTACTTAACACTCATGGGAACAGAAGGGGTCAGGTGGCAGCCTGTCTAGACTACTTGCTAAGCTACAGGTATAACTCAAGTCAGATCCACTGAAGAGTTAGCTTAGACATGAAAAAGGCGTTACAGCCCACATTGTTTTCCATAATTTTTACAAGGAAGTAATTGTACTTAGATTCATAAACTGCAAAACCAAATAGTGTTTTTCTGGAAATTAATGGCATTTAGATGTGCAGCTTGTACAACCAGGACTGGTAGTCTTGAAAGTAATAGTACCAAAAAAATCAGAGGATTGTATATCATAAAAAGTTTAGCTTAATTGGTTGTATGAGAAAACAAATTTTAGTTTGTGTGGTAAAATAAGCAAGCCTTGGACTTTTTATGTGATGATGAAGAGGGAAATACATGAGAGACAAAAACGAATGCAGTATAAACATGGAAGACAGAAATAAACACAAATGTAGAAAACAACCTCAGCATTCATTTGATAACATTTGGATGGCTAATTGTCCTGATACTATTTTTTTTCCTTTAATTCCACTTCAGTCTTACTCTTACTGATGTCAACTTTCAGTCATAAGCTGTTGAGTTTTGCTTTTAGACAAAGTACAGTAATTTTTTTTCTGTGTTAATTATGAATAACAGTACTGCACAAAAGCCACTATCAGAGAATTACCTAGAGATGCAGACTTCCCTGACAGAGTGACGGAGGAGACATTATGTTATTAAAAGCAAGGACCTTCATGTTAAGCTTGACAAATTATTTGGTAAACTGCCAGGGAAGACATTGAATAACTCAGGAACGTCCTTCAGAAGGTCAATAGTAATGAAGCCAAATATAATGAAAACCTCACTTTCATGGACAGAAAGAAGAACAAGTTGCTATGGATCTAGACAGGGGCATAATCATGCTCCAGCCTTGATCACCTCAGGAGCTAGGGTGATCCTGCTGCAAATCCTCCTTGGCAGAGATTGCCTTTCCCCCCCTAGGATCAGAGAGAGCCCACGCTTTCACTGCTAATCTCACATTCCTAAAGCTGCATGGTGTGAACACTGTCCCTGCGCTCTAGCACTGTGGTTGTTCAGGGCTAGCCTGAGCTCTAGGAGAGTCCAGGTACATCTGGGCAAGCATTACTTAGGAGCTGGAGACAAGCCAGGAGGAGCTGAGGGACAGGAGACAGGTGAACTTCAATGGGCTTTCAGCTTTGAAGTTAGTTAAAATATAAAGACTTGGCAATGTAGAGGTCTGTCTTGAATACGAGAAACTGGTCATTGCTGACAGAGACTGTCCACCATATCTTGTGGTTTTGTGTCCATTTCCATTTCCTGGATGCATCCCTACATCTCTTATATCTTTATCTTCAGCAAGGTTTAAAAGAAAGGCATTGCCCAGAGTAAGTGAAGAGAAAAAAAAAAATAATTTAAAAAATCTAATATTCCAGATCTGTCATTATTTGCATTCAAAAAAGAGAAAGGCTGTGACACTTGTAATTTCACACTAAGGCTTCTAACTTAAAATATTTTTTCCCCATAAAGCTCAAGATTCTGCCACCAGATCTGTGCCAAGGGAGAGAAACAGAGGTGAAGTCCTTAGAGAAAGAATGACTGAGAAGAGATAAACGAGTATAACGAAGGCTTTCCAGTGGCTGGTCAGTAATTCAAGTCCCGTTGGATTGATTTAACAGAGCAAGCATGTTAAATTCAAACACTGTAGTGGAAAAAAAACCCGAACAACAAAACAACAACATAAAGAGAAGGATAAAAGAGGGAAGAGACGGTACTATCTAGATTGTTGAGGACCATATTAGGCGGATGCCTAATGTAGCATTACAAGATTAACAAGTTAATCATCACAAAAGCGGTGGCAACTGACTTAGGAGGAAGCACTCAAGCTGTAGCACTCCTTCTCCCAACAGGCTGTGGAAGGAACACGGGAGCTCCGTGGAGACGTGGTGGACTTTGCCCGCCTGCTCACGGCTCACAGGCTTGGGCTGGGCTGGGCGCAGCGCTGCCCGTGCACGCCAAGGACCGTCTGAGAGAAAAGGGAATGGTGTTTTATATTATTTCGGGCGTGTTCGCGATCTCTGTCACCCCACGTCTCTGTTCCCGGGTTGTCGCTCCCCACCTAGTGACCCGCGTCAGAGTTACAGGAACTTTTGTTTGCTTTTTGCTTTGTTTTGTTTTTTTTCCTGGGGGAGGGTACATGAGCCTTACCCTACCTAAACCCTGTCTTTTATTTAGGCACTGATTTTGCACCTATACATATAGTAGGTGAATAACTTATATCCTGAACTAATTAGTCTATGTAAAAACTTCATCAAGAAATAAAAAGACCTGAAGAAATAGTCTAAAGAGACATCTTGCACACTCCTGTTTATCCTCTGTTTCCACCACCTATTAAAATGGAACATAGCTTTCTTCTCCACCAAGTGGAATACTGAATAATTATAGTTCCTATTGAACGGAGTCCAACATTTTGCTATAATGGATCATAAAAAAAGATATGGATCAAGTTTCCGACTAGACTGTTTCATCCTTCATTTTTTGTCAAAACATCTGTGCAGCAGAAAACATATTTCCCTAATTTGTTTTCAAGACATGATTAACCAACAAATTTGAGACGTGATGGCAAATGAGGTTTTGAGATGCCTAACTACTACATTCATAGAAAATGCTGGTTTTGTGCAGAACCGGTGCACAGCTGTCTGATTGTACAAGTCACTTATGCATAAATGGAAGTTGTGCTTCAAAGTCTGAACCTCCTTTTGGCAATTGCTACTTCATAAAATAGTTTGGTGTACCTTAGATAGCTGCTTTACTGCTTTCAAGGTATGACAAGTATTATTTTTCATCCCATTAACATCTCGTGGACCTAGAAGAAAACACATTTAAGCCTTCTGATGGATAACATAAGGCTTAATTGTCTTTTGGCTAGGTTAAACTCTACTTACTGGTTCAGTTTAGTTTAACAGTTATTCCTTATTCATCTACACAGAGAAATTTTTATTACTTCTCTTTTGCTCTCTCACCCTGAATCTCAGGTCAAATATCCAAGGAAAGCTATTCTGAAGGAGTTAGTGATAAATATACATAGCAGAAATAAGTTCTGTAAGGAGTATATGCTATTGCTTTTCTTTTGCACACATAATATTGGATATTCCAAAAGGCAAAGCTATATGGCTCCAGGTGTTAAATGTCATGAAGGCTCAATGAAGGCTTTATGTCTGCTGAGTACTCATTTTTTGTTGGATTGTCTCTAAGTGGCTTTTGGCACTACACAGGGGCAATGCTCAAACTCAGTTTGTGAGCCTTAATTACTTTATTTGTATCCTAAGGTCCATCAAAGGCAGTAATATTTTTAGGCACTAACTGCCCTTAATATTCTTAAGGTTAATTTATTTCAGTAAGAATGGTTTTGATAGGCATAAGAGAAAGAAGAAGAAAAAAAAAAAAAAGAAAAAAGGAAGGAGACTTTCCAGACAGTGTGCTTTCCTTTCTGGTGTAATATAAGGAGGAAAGGGTCCTTTCTGGGGTTAGATGCACAGGTCTTGTTAGTAAAATGACAATTTCCTTAAGAAAGTGAAAACTGAATTCACACTTTAAAGATACTTTTTATAAATATTTCTGTCTTTATTGTTTCCCAGACTTGGTAAATAAGAGCAGAAGACATCAGAAATGATCAAACATAAGCCTAAAAAAAAAAATAAATTTTCACATACTTAGAGAATGTGTGTTATAAACCTAGCCCTACAAATAACAGCAGCTAAGCTATAAAATTTGACTTCAGTTAGGGTCAAGGTTCAGGATTTTATCTGTCCTAAAGTGAAAGTATTTGAAATTAAATCATTTGGATGTTATTAAATGTTAGAAAATGACTCCATCAAATACAATGTAATTCAAATTTCAGCCCTCTTACACTAAACCAGACTAATCCTAACTTATCTGCTCTTTCAAGGACAGTTGTTTTTTAGATGCTGTCAGTTCAAACTTACTCAGGAGAGATTATCTTTTGATTGGTATCAGTTTTGACACCTGCAGCATTAACAGGAAATATTTACAATTTTGAGACAACAGTAGCCCTTTTAGATTTCATTTGTTATGTTGTGTTATGTTATGTTTTGTTATAGTACATTATGTTTTTATATAAACTCTCCTGATCTTCTAGCATCCTAAACAAAGATTTGCAGGAAGCATTTAGCAAGCTTGATCTCAGCATGCTAGTGAATTAGATACTCATCAGATACATCCTTTGCCACTAATTTGCCCCACTTGCTTTTAGTTTTGTGAGAAGGCTCAAAGTAATTAATTAGTTAGGAGGCAATGTCAGCACCTGCACAGGTGTGAAAAAAATATTCAGGAGCAAAGAGACATCTGAAGGATATAGAGATCTGTAAGCTACATATCAGCTGAAATGCCAGCCTTGAAAATGCTGGGTTTTTTATTAGGTGTCTAACTGAGCATACAGCCTTATGCCCAAATACTCTAAAGAAATGGGCCTTGGAGGCTAGACTCTAGACAGGTTTCTTGTAGAAAAAAAAAAAAGTGATTTTAAAATAAAAGTAAAACCTACAGTCCACTGATGGCAGGGATATAGGGGGGTAGACTGATGCTCCTATGAGTCTGTGCGCCAGGGAATTTAGGGTCTGAGAAAACAACCCTAACAAAACAGAAACAATACTCACCTACTTTCTAAGACACATCCATTTTAGATACAATAATGTTGCTAGTCTGTGTGTCAGGACACATTTATAATGTTAAATGATATACCAAAGTAGTATTTGAATTTTCAAATATGTCAAATAACGCACATAATGCATGTTTTCAATGTATCTGTAGCTTTTATTTTCACCAATATTTATTTTTTAAGATTCCGACAAATATATGATTTTCTCTATGCGAGAAACATGTTTAAATCATAGAACAATCGACAGCAATTAATAACTGAGGTAGACTGTTGAGGATATTGGTAGAAAGTGAACATGCTGTTCACATTCTATATATAAAATAGATAATAATGTCACAAAAAGGCTGAAACGTTTTTGTTTCTACTATTAAAAGATGCTGGAATAATCAATATATTAAAAAACCCCAAAATAGAAACTGCATATCAGAGGCTGGAATATCATTTTGTAAAGTGTAGGACTGAGCAGTAGAAGGCATTTTGAATATTTAAAGAGTTTCTGAGGATACCAGAACAGGTAACAATTTACTTAATACTTTAAAAGGTAGACTATTCTGACTTTTACTTTGATATAGGATGAAGCAATATTTAGAAACATATAATTAGAAGAATAGGGGCAACCACTGTATGTTGACAAAAGGAAAATTGTAGATAACAAAATCTGTTGGAATATATTGCTTAACTGAAAGATTAGGTGGAAGCAGCTGAAATACTCTGTCTTCTTGGAACTTTCTGACATTGGAACAAACAGAAAATCCTCCACTAAGTTAGTCAGCACATTCAATAGGACAGAAGTATTACCAAGAAATTAAACACAGAATACCTACAAATTGTCATTAGAAAGATGGAAGAGAGCAGGTCTGCTGTGTACTGTTCACTTGTACAAGCTTGGGGAAGCTTTACTTTCAAAGTGAATTCAATAAACACAGGCAATGTAATTTCAGTCAGTGATGCTTCTAAGTGAATACATGATTTATATAATTGTATGAAAGTGAGAAATAGAAAGTACAAAGCCTAGGAATAAAAAAAAAAGTAACAGTGATACAGTGAGATTGAAGTGCAATGCAAAATGTCAGTGACAGCTGAAATGTGTTACTTCATTTTGGTTTCTACTTTGGTGAAAAAATGTGTTGAAAGAAAAAAATTTGCTTTTACAAAGAGAAGTGACATCTAGTGATACCGTATGTATACATTGATAGTTTGATAAAATACATTAATCATTGGGTACAGTATATGAACAAAGAAATTATATTTCATCTAGTTTAATATTAATGTTAGATAAAATTACAAAGTGCAAGAATGTTCAGTAACGATGACAAAGTCCTGTTATCAGCTTGTCATGTAAATTAAGAAGAGGTAGGTGAAACTCATAGTTGGGGAAGATAAACTAGAGTCTTTTACACAGTGACAGACAGCATTTATCCAGGTTAAATTATAAATAATAATTGAATGTCCTAAGAATATGAGAATGACCTTTTTTGTCCCTTCATTTTCCTTTCATAAGGTTAAGTAAAGCTGGGGAAAATCATTACATTTAAAACTTCTTCTGAGTTAATCAGCATAGTCTACAAAGATTTCAGTCAAGTCTTAGTTCAGCATTTCTAAAGTGATGCCTTTTCTCTTGAATTTCTATAACAACTAGTAAGGGATCTTTTAAGGATTTCATGTCATGTCACCTTTCTACTTGTAGAAAAGATGAAATTTGGTTTTTTTACCCTTAGGCATTTACACACAATCACAGAATGTTTGAGGTTAATAGGAGCTTCTGGAGGTTGTCTCATCCAACCCTCTATCTCAGGCAGGGCCATCTAGAGCCATTTACCCAGAACCGTATCCAGATGGCTTTTGACTATCTATCACCAAGGATGGAGAAGCCACAACCGCTCTGGGCAACCTGTTTCAGTGCTTAGTGAACCTCACAGTTAAAAAGTCTTTCCTGAAGTTTAGAGGGAACAGCCTGTGTTTCAGTGTATGCCCATTGCCTCTTCTCCTGTCATGGATACCACTGGAAAGAGTCTGGCTCCATCTTCTTTACACCTTCCCTTCAGTTACTTATATATACTGGTAAGATCCCCTCTAAGCCTTCTCTTCTCCATGTTGAATAGTCAGCATTTCCTCACAGGAGAGATTCTCCAGTCCCTTTGTCAGCTTATTGGCCATTGAATTCCCTCCCTCCTGCAAATCCATCTCTCTCCTCTTCTGGGGAGCCCTGGGGAGAGTTGGCGGACAGTTTTCATGGGCATGTGTTACTGACTTCTGTGGTGGGTTAGCCTTGGCCCACCCAGCTGCTCACTCACTCCTTCTCCTCAGGGGCAGAGGAGGAGAAAATAGTATGAGAAAGTTTGTGGGCTGAGACAAAGACAGGGAGATTGCTCACCAGTTACCATCAGGGCTAAACAGACTCAACATGGAGTTAATTTAATTTGTTGTCAATTAAATTAGATTTGAGTAGTGAGAAACAAAGACAAATATTTAAACAACAACTTTCCTCCCCCCACTTTCCCAGGTTTCACCATACTCCTTCACTCTTGACTCCTCTGCCAAGTGATACATAGGGTGGGGGGGTGGGCTTTTTTGTCCATAACAGCTCCTCTCTGTCACTCCATCCTCACACACTTTCCCTTCTCCAGTGTGGGCTGCAGTCCTACAGGATAACCCTGTTTAGTCAGTAAAATCCTGCAGAGTCCATAAAACTCTGCTCCTGTGCCTGAAGCACCTCCTCCTCTGACCTTGGTGTTACCTCTGCTGGTTTTCACTCTTGTTTTTCCTCTCCTTCTCTTCCCAACCAGTGGATTTTGTCCTCTATTCAATATGTTTTCCCAGAGGCACCTTCAGCTTGGCTGATGGGCTCAGCTTTGCCCTGAGGTGGATCTGTTGGCTCGCATAGCTGTGTCCTGCATGCAGCGGCTGAGACCTCTTCCCACAGAGGCCACGCCTGCAGTTCCCCACTGCCAATACCTTGCCACAGACATGCAGTACACCTTCCCAGGTCTTATGCAGCTGCTGTTTCAATGTTGTCCTCTCTGCTTTTCTGCCCTCCAGGTTCGTGCCTGGTGTGTAATGGCAAGATCTCATCCTGCTGTTGTCCTGAGGTTGGGGCACCCAGCCAGAGATGGAAAGCTTTCTCTGAGCACTTGCTAGCTGCCATTCCTAGCAACTGAGTTTAGACATTTAAATACTTTGAGGGTTTGGCTCTAGGTCATTTCTGGAAGCTTAACCCTTACTAAAAAGTTACAAATCATACCCTCTAATGAGCTTTAGTTCATTTGGGCCTGGGGAGCTCTCCTTTTCATTTTAATAGGGGTTTGCCCAAGTACAAGGAGACACCTCAATATATGACCCTGTGCTTCTGTCCTCCTTTCAAGTTTCCAGGGAAATGTCCTTATTAGTAACTCTAGCAAAGGATTTTATTATCCCTCTGTTGTTAAACTGTGAGGAGAAGCTGAGAAGTGCCTTTCATTTACTTACCTGTTTCAGTTGCAGAGAATAGCACAGACTTGTATGACTCAGACTAGTATTAGGTTAAACATCTTTGATCATCTTTGCTTCCTCTTCTCTATTTCTCGCATTTAAAAAATAAGAAGCCAAACAGAGCCAATCATAAAACCCCATCTATTTCTGAGTCTGATAGACAAAGGATTTGAGAAGAAAGTGAAAGTATAATCAGAATTACTTGAAATTTCATGAACTTCAAAATAAAAAATACAGGTGTAATTCCCACTCCAGATCAAAAGTCAAAGCAAACCTGGTTTTCAGTGGATCCCGTTGTGATACTATGACTGCCCTTTATAGGACTGAAAGATATAGCAAATAATTATTTCATAGTAGTTCTTCTATGTATAATTATTTTTTTTTCTTTTTTCTTCCTCTGATTGATTCTACAGTACCAAGGGTAAGAGACATGATCCAGAAATCCTGAAATTCTAAGTGTTGGAGGAGTTATTCCTGTTGCATGAACACAACTGAAGAACTCAGTGTGGAAGTGAAGCATAAGGAGCTGCCAGTTATAAAGATGTCTAAGTATGTGTTGATAAAAGCAAACTACAGTTTCAGGCACTGCAGCATCAAAGAGAAGAATCAAGGGACCTGAATTAGGTGCCTGTAGCCTCATGATTAAGGCAGGCTTTTAGAGCACAGAAAGCATGGAGCTTAATCTCTTGTATTTGGAGGGGGAAATTTAACCCAGGTCTCCCACCTGTTGAGAGAGTATTTTATATAAAATCAATTTTTTCTGTGCTCTGCTCTTTAAAAGAATTATTTCTGGCTTCCAGATAGACAGAAGCACCCACATGATGCATCAAGAGAGATGTCAAAAGTCTAGGGAAAGGAGAGGAAAGGGAGGTTGTAAAGTCTACTTTTCATTAAGTTGTTGTTGTTTCCTGTTTCTAGGTGGTTGCCTGCTCAATCTTGTTTTTTAAAGATTTTTATTGTAACTTGGAAGTTAATGGTGGAGCAGGTATTCACCTGCAGCCCATGGATGACCCTACATCAAAGCAGGTGGATGCATGAAAGAGGCTGTGACACCACTGGGATTCCACAGTAGAGCAGGCTCCTGGCAGGACCTGTGGACCCATGGAGAAGGGAACCCATGCTGGAGCAGATATGCTAGCAGGACTTGTGACCCCATGGGGGACCCACACTGGAGTAATCTGTTCCTGAAGTACTCCGCCCCCTGGAAGGGACCCATACTGGAGGAGTTTGTGAAGAACTGAAGCCTGTGGGAGGGACACCACACTGGAGCAGGGGAAGAGTGTAAGGAGCCCTCCTGCTTAGGGGAGAGGAGCAGCAGAGACAATCTGTGATGAACTGACCACAACCCCCATGCCCCTGTGCCATTGTAAGGGAGGAAGCAAAGAAAATTGGGAGTAAGGTTAAGCCTGGGAAGAAGGGAGGGGCTGGTGGAAGGTGGTTTTGAGATTTGGAGTTTTTTCTCATTACCCTTCTCTAATTTGATTGGTAATAAAATAATTTCCCCAGGTTGAGTCTGGTTTGCACTCAGAGTTCAGTCAGTGTCAACGCACCACAGCCTATCAGAGCAGACCCTAAGAGAAAGGAGCAAGAGGAACACTTTGTTTGTGGGATCCAGCATAAGATAGGTCACTTAACTGTGACAACACTAAAGATACTTCAGATATATCTAAAATCAAAAAAAGGTGAGTCAGGTACATTAACTTTAAAAGTACAGATGCCTATGGGTACTAGATGCCTTGAAAGACAGTTGGCAGATTTTTATGATGATTTTGAGGACTGAAGATTTTGATTTAGGCATACAGACTCACTGAAGTCCTACTTTAAGTTTTTAAATCCTTTGGGGTCTGGAACAAAGGGCAAAAATTATGCAAACCATGTAGTTGACATTTGCCTTGGGTGTAAGTGCAGAGAGAAGCATAAGAGAAAGGAAGCTTGAAATAATGTCAATTACCTGCTTTGAACATTAAGATGAAGGAAACAAGCTTCACTGTCTGAGCTTTTATGTTTTATTTTAAAGTTTCATTGTATTATCTCTTTTAA
Source organism: Actenoides hombroni (assembly GCA_024336885.1). NCBI lineage: Eukaryota > Metazoa > Chordata > Aves > Coraciiformes > Alcedinidae > Actenoides > Actenoides hombroni. The sequence goes on along the minus strand of WUAM01000143.1, from coordinate 4,904,904 downwards.
AATGTGTAAATGAAAACAATAAATGTAGGAGAGAAATAAAGTGGGGAAAAATTAAATATATATGCCCAGAGTCTAAATCTGAAGTGCCTAGTTACCTACAGTTTGTAGATTTGTGTGTATAAAAGTCAGCTAGATGCACAACTGCACTGAATTAAATGTGTTTGTGGAGATATAAATCACTACAGATGCATTTGTCAGAATTTTCACTTTGAATTTCTTAACTATGAAGCTGTTACAAAATTTATCTTTGATTGTTTCCTCTTTAGCTACAAGAGAGGACTGTTTGCTCTACATCTTATACTGCCTGTTGGCCACCATCATTATGGAGCTCTGAATAGAGAAAGAGACCATAGAATATTACAAAGGAAAAGTAATAGTGAATATAGAAGGTCAGCGTAAGCAGCACAGCTACGCCAGCAGCTAAGCATCAGCATGTTCATTGAGTCTCTAGGTTGTACGTTCCCTCCTTCTTAAGTAAATGCAGTAATTACCAAGCCCTAGTCATGCCACAGCCAAAACTAAAACACAAGGTTCAAGTGAACACATTCACTTCACAAAATTCATTTCTGGATCACCCAGACAGCATTTTCTCCTGGACCACGTGGAGTGGTGATCAGAGGACCACTCTTTTATGTACAAACCATTTAGGTAGGGCATATCTAGAATAAATGAAGAACCTAGGGGAAGACAGCATACTGCCATAGCAAACAGGTAGTATGATGACAAATGTCAGTCATACTAAAAACAAAACAATGACCAAAGAGGAAAACATGGCTAAATGTAATGAAGTAGAAAATAATGCTGTAGTTATAATAATGTCTTTGTGGCCAGATGTAATATCGTGTCCAGTTCTGGATAGTAACAGCATGATAGGTTCATGGGCAGGAAAATTAAATGCTGAGAGAATAAAGATTTCTGTTTAATAAATCAGTAATTTTAGAAAAGAGAGCAATTTTAGATAGGAGATAAACAACATGGGTGCATTGTGAGTAGGACTGAGGTGTTTGCTTTTCTTTACCCTATCCAGAGAACAGCTCTGAACTTTTCTGCATTGTCTGAAGGCACTCCATTGAGAGGAAATACTTGTTTTCACATGATGTATAATCAACTCCTTGCTGAAAAGCTACATTATGCCCAAGAGGTTTGTAAGAAAATAAACATTGATGTGGCTTATGAGAAACACTACTGTTGTTGAACATAGATTCATCAAAAAAAAAAAGTAAAAAACCCCTTCATGCTCCCATGTAGAAGACAAAGACTAACAAGCAGAGGACACAGAAAAACTTCTTTTAACATAAAGGGACAGAAACTAGAACATGAATTTTTACAGCTAAGAGAGAGAGGTTACTAACCTGTATGGAGCAGTACTTTAAGTTCCTCTTTAAAGGAAGAACATAAGTAGATGATCAGCCTTCAAGGTATTAGAGTACCCTTTAACCTCCCACACGTAATGCACCATTAACGTTCAGAAGCGCTTGAGCAATAGCTTTACCCGTCGAGGATACCAGCTCCACTGTAAATAAGTCTTCACTAAGGAGGGAACTGGCAACAAAAGGGACAGGCAAGGAGCTCTTTTTGGGGGCTTTTTGAAACCAAGAAGGCGGCTAGCCGGCTCTAAGGGGCTGGCAGCTGGTGGGCGGGCTGCTGAGGCGGTGTGGGCGGAGGGCGGAACCAAGAGCCCCCGGCGCCTGATTTGAACGAGCTGTAAACACACCAGCGATGACTCACTCGCAAACAAGCTGGGTGGGCTGCTGGGATAGCATGTGTAGAACCAGCACCAGCCACTGTGGGGAGGGTGGCGGCTGGCTACAGCCCACAGTTCGACAGGGCGAGCAAACAATGCTGCATTGTGTGCCCCGGGGCCTTCCGCAGCTGTTTGCAGCTTGCAGGCCTCTAAGTGATCGGCCAGCGCGAGTGAAGGGGGAGGGGGGCGCGGAGGAACAGCACGGCAGGGACGCGAGAGCAGGGCATGTGGAAATGAGCACACAGGGGTTGGTTCCCACGCGGCCTGAGAGAAGCTCGTGGTCACAACACGGCCAGGAGCCACAGTGAGGAAGAATGCGAGAACGCAGGCAGAGGTCCTGCACAAACTGGCAGCTGTGCAGGTCTCTGCCTTTGGCGAGTGCCTGAGCCCGGCACTTGACCCAGAGGGAGTCACAGACACCTCTTGCGTGCAGTGTGAGCAAAGAAACGACCTGCTCAGGCAGGTGGTTGAACTGAGAGAGGAGATGGAAAGATTGAGAAGAATCAGTGTGAAAGCGAGATAGATTGGTGGAGCCACACTCTGAGGCAAAGGCAGCAGGAAGAGGCTCTACAAGAAGTGGAGGACCCCCTCCCCTCCTGTCACCAGGCAGAAGGAGGGGGCATAAGGGACAAGGGGGAATGGAGAGAGGTCCCTCCTTGGAGAGGCAAGTGAAAACCTTCTCGGCCCCCCCCTCACCTTCCCAGGTGATTTACGGAAACAAACTTTACAACCAGATAACAGTTATAAAGCAGGTATGTTTATTCGGCACTGCGCACACATGCCAGGTGCAAGGGGGATAGCTCCACCTAGTTTGCACACTGAAAGGTAAAATAGGTTCTATTTTATAAAATAAATACATACATATTCACAGCAATTCTGGGAAACCATGATAATATTCATAACATCATTAGAATATTACACACCCCTACTCCCACCCCCTGGCACATGCGTATTGCCATCTGGTGGTCGTCCTTGGCGGTCATGAGGATGAAGGCTGCAGGTCCTCCTCACAGTGTACTTTCGACCTTTCCTTTTGGAGACGTGCTATCCTGGTCTTAACCGGTTTCTTCTTGCCTTTGGCTTTTGGTTCCTCTTCGCTTTCTTGGTTAACCGGTTAAAAACAATTGACCTATCTGACCGTTTCATCCCCAGTTGTTGCCTAGGTTACCTTACGGAACAGGCCACAGCTGTGCAGGATCTAAAGACTATATAAGGGAGTTAAACTACAAAGCCAAGAAAACTTAAAGAACTATGAAGCTCGACTCACAGTTGCTGTTGTGCAACAGGTATGCGGCTTTGGAACTTGCAATGAAGATGGAAACAAGGATCCATTCAGTGAGTCCCCCACAGCTTGTCACTCCCCCCCCATCTTATGACTTCTTCAATTAAGAAGAAAAGGAGGGTAATTGTAGTGGGAGACTCTATTCTGAGGGGAACTGAGTGGCCCATTTGTCGACCAGACCCATCCCACAGGGTGGTCTGTTTCCTCCCTGGGGCTTGGGTGAGAGATATTAAAAGGAAGGTCACTGCTCTGGTGTAGCTCTCTGATTATTACCCTTTGTTAGTTATCCAGGCAGGTAATGGTGAGGTTGTAGAGAGAAGTCTAAAGGCAGTCAGAAAGGACTTCAAGGCACTGGGACGACTAGTTAAAGGCTCAGGTGGTGTTTTCATCAATCCCTCAAGTGGTAGGGAAAAACACTGAAACAGGGTGGAAAACACACCTGATTAACATATGGCTCAGAGACTGGTGCCACCATTGGAATTTTGGGTTCTTTGATCATGGCGAAGTTTATATGGCACCTGATCTGCTGGTGAAAAGGATTTTGGGGAAGGAGTTAGCAGGTCTTATTGACAGGGCTTTAAACCAGATTCGAAGGGGGGAGTGGTTGTAGCTGGGTTTGCACCAGTGGGGTGGTGCTCCAATATTAGAACTTCTCTGAAATGCCTATACACTAATGTACGCAGTTTGGGGAAGAAACAGGATGATATAGAGATCTGTGTGCTATCTCAGGACCACAACCTCCTTGCAATTACTGAGACATGGTGGGATAGCTCGCATGTACTGTCATGGATGGCTATGTCCTTTTTAGGAAAGATAAGCCAGCGAGGAGAGGTGGTGGAGTTGCCCTTTATGTCAGGGAGCAACTGGAATGTATTGAGCTCTCTGTGGGGGGCAATGAAGAGCGAGTTGGAAGCTTGTGGGTAAGGATTAAGGGGAGAGTAGTATGGGAGACATTGTTGTGGGTGTTTACTACAGGCCACTGAATCAGGATGAGGAAGCTGACGAGGTCTTCTACAAGTATCTGGAACTTGCCTTGCAATCACAGGCTCTGGTTGTCATGGGGGACTTCAATTATCCTGACATTTCCTGGGAAAACTACACAGCCAGACACATGCAGTCCAGTAGGTTCCTCCAGTGCTTTGATAGTAACTTCTTGATGTAGGTGGTGGAGGAGCCGACAAGGAGGGGAGTACTGCTGGAACTTGTACTGATAAACAAAGAAGGACTGGTTGAAGATGTGAAAGTAGGGGGCATCCTTGGCTTTATCCACAAGATGGTGGAGTTCAGAATCACATGCGGCAGACACAGGGCCACAAGTAGGACTGCTACCCTGGACGTCAAAAGGGCTAACTTCGGCCTCTTCAGGAAACTGCTTGAAAATGTCCCATTGGACAGGGCCGTAGATGGTAAGGGGGCCCAAACTAGCTGGCTAATATTCAAGCACCTTTTCTTCCAGGCTCAAGATCAGAGCATTCCAAAGAGTAAGAAATCAAGTAAGGGAGCTAGGAGACCTGCATGCTTGGGCAGGGAGCTAATGAATACACTTAAGTGGAAGAAGGAAGTATATAGAACATGGAAGGTGGGACTGACCATGTGGGAAAAGTACAAAGAGGTTGTCAGAGAATGCAGGAGTGCAACAAGAAAAGCTAAGGCCTCCTTAGAACTAAACCTTGTGAGGGAGGTCAAGGACAACAAGAAAGGCTTTTTCAAGTATGTTGGAGGTAGAAGGAAGACTAGAGGAAATGTGGGCCTGCTGCTGAATGAAGTGGGTACCCTGGTGACTGAGGATAGAGAGAAGGTGGAGTTACTGAATGCCACCTTTGCCTCGGTCTTTACTGCTAAGGCCAGCTCCCAGGGGTTCCAGTCCTATAAGACCACAGGGGAAGTCTGGAGGAAGGAAGATTTTGTCTCATTTGAGGAGGATGGGGTTAGAGAGCAGTTAAGCAAACTGAACATCCACAAGTCTATGTGCCCTGATGGGATGCACCCGTGAGTGCTGAGGGAAATGGCAGAGGTCATTGCTAGGCCACTCTCCATAATCTTCGAGAGGTCCTGGAGAACAGGAGAG
>WUAM01000143.1:4883615-4899710 GCA_024336885.1 Actenoides hombroni | reverse complement strand
AAAGGAAAGGAAAGGAAAGGAAAGGAAAGGAAAGGAAAGGAAAGGAAAGGAAAGGAAAGGAAAGGAAAGGAAAATTTTAAGACGACAATGACAAAATTATGTTTCCTCAAAATAAAATTGTTAGTGCTTTTATGTAATTCAATGAAAATAAACAGTGCCTTGATTCTCTAAGTATTTGTGTAAGAGAAGTCAGATATTCTGGTCACTTCATTTGTGTTATTTTGTCACCCTTTTTTTTCTACTTTAAACAGGTTGAGGGAAGCTCCTGTACTAGTAATTACAAAAATGGGAGTCTGATAGGCAAGAGATGATTATTCTAGTCACATGATGGGCTATATTTTTCTAGGAAATTTTACACATGAAGATACAACGTTGCTTAAATGCCAGGACCTCAGTCACTATCAGTTGCTGTTAATCTGAATTATTGCCAGCTTTTGAAGAGAAAACCTCTATAAACCAGAGTCCAGACTGAGGAAGAAACCTACCTACAGGCCAAGGCCATTTTCCTGTGGAGCTGATGCAACTCAGAGACCAATGCAGTTCCCAAGAGTGGAGCAAACCTCTCTCTGGTCCAGAACAGCTGATGGTGATCAAGATTTTGCTGCTTGATCCTATGTCTAGCATGAACATTAATTCCTGAAGAGTGTAAATATTTGCTTTTAACTTATTGATCAGAAGTCTCCAGAGACTTTAATACAGATCCCAAAGTCTTATACTTTAGACAATTTAGTTAGCCTTGAATTGTTGCCTTTTTTATTTTGATAGTTATATTGGCATTCTTGGCAAAGCATGCAATTATTTATATTTATGTGTACTTTATAAGATAAATTATACAATTTTTGAGAAAATCACAGTGTTATGGAAAAGCATATGCATTAGTAGAAACAAATTTGCTTGGCAGACCACATGTGTAAATTGGATACTTCTCATCTTACTATAGTGTTTCTTCAAATATCATCTAAAGTTTTTATATGAGGGAAGAAGGTTATTTCCTCCCAACAGAGGAGATACACCAGACCTGCCAAAAAATTCACAAGACATCTCCATATATTAATACTGTACATATGCTTGGTCTGTGCTTTGTATCGGAGTTAATCAGGAAGAAGGTGGTGGGATGAATAAGGTTCCCAAAGCGTCAGGAAGGAGGAAGGAGAGGGAACTTCTGGCAGGAAGTGCAAAATGCAAATTATGACTAGGAAACACAAAGTTAGAAGCAAAGAATGGGAAAATTAAATACCAATGCTTGATGTGAGGAAAAGGAAGAAGAGATGTCTTGGGGACTTGCAGGTGATGTAACAAAACCACAGGAAAGGTGATACTGCAACTCAGGAGTGTACAGGAAGGCATGTATCCAAGCAGAGTAAGCTTAGAGGAAAAGAAGGAAAGCAAAAAGAAAACAAAAAGTTGAACAAGCAGATCAAAACTCTGGACCAAAAAAAAAAAAAAAAAAAAGAACCAGAAAACTGTGGGAATCACAGGGGAGAAGGAGGAAAGTAAAAATGATGGTGACAAATGGCCAATCAGTATCAGCAGAATCATGAATCACAGGAGCTGTAAACGTGCAGTACCAAATCTGTCAGGTGGTTGCACAATCAGTAGGCATCTCAATAAAAGTACTGGCAGGGGATCAGTATGCCAGAGAAGCCAGGTTCATCTTTTACATGACTACAGTGAACTCGCTAGATTTGTACTTGGGATGAAATGTGCCCCAGGAGATCAGCTGCTCAGGAGATTTCAGATCGATAAGCAACAGGGTGGATAATTGATATGGCAGTTAATAAATGGGGATTTTATGGTAATAACAATGATCTCTAGGTAATGAAATCATCTGTATGGCAACAAATCAACAGCAGCAGATGACTGTAGAAACCACAATGGATAATCTTAGAATGAGATATTAGAAAATCATAATCCTTTCAAATTCTATTAGCCACAAACAATTAAAATTACCTCAGATAAAAACTGGACACAAATGTTTGAAACAAATTAAATGGCAGGGTAATCAAAAGCAAGTGGATGTAGCAGTTGCCAGGTTATCAAAAGTGACAGACCAGACAAAAGGGTGTAATGTGAAGCTTTAACAGTTCACAACAAGGGAAAGGTCAGAAGAGCAAGGGATGCAGCACAGCACACCCTGAGGGAGAGCCTAGCCCACAGCACACCCAGCAGGGACCCTACAGGCTGGTGTGACAAGGGCTGTGAGAAAAAAGATAACTTTGTTGCCCTGGAAATTGACAAAAATCAGGTTGGGCTGATTTTTTCACGTTGTAAGGAGAATGGTGGAGATTGCTGACTGCTTCTAAGCCAACTGCTTCCAAGTCACTTTGTTAGGTGGCTGAAGGCTCGGGGTACATACAAAAGTAAGGAGTTTTGGTGACTCCTTGGCAGATTTGATTTGACCCAGAAGAATTGCCAGGGTTGGGTGATGAGGTTGGCAAGGGCCTGGAGTCCTTCTGCAGCTCTCTCTGCAATGCTGCCATCCAGCTGGGTGGCATACAGTGGCACACGATGCCACCACTGGCAAACATAAAATAATTTCTGGAAGGGTGGGGAAAGCACTGATGTCCTCCCCTCCCTTTTCACTGAATAAAGCTACTACTAAGGCAGCTCTAACAACCTGTTGATCCCAGGTAATGATTTTACTCCTTCCTCAACACAGCGCAGAGTGAAAACACATGAATATATTCTTATGTAATGGCATGATTGTCCCCAGTGCAGTTCCCATGGTACTGGTTTTCAGGCTGCAGACTGCCACAGGGAGATACAGATGGGCTATGAGAGCAGTGGGTGCTCACAACATCAGCCCTGGCTCCATGTTGAAGCTGCCTGCGCTTACCCTCAATTGCAGCAGAAGCAACCATCCTGCAGTGCCCTCCCCTCTAAAACAGAGTCAGAGGGGCATTTCCAGCTTCCTGTAAACATGTCCAGTCACCAACCTACTGACAACTGTGACAGACACTTTCATTGCTCTAATGAGTATCATTCCTGTGTGGGATGGAGAACCATTCCCAACTCTCTTTTTCATCCCAGTAATTGCTGAAGTACATTAGAAGACTGTCAGCAGTAGACACCAGTGTTAAAATACCTCAAGGTAAAGAGACTAATTTGAGATTTGGAAGATAAAAGTTAGCTCTGTCTCATTCAGAGCAGGGTTTTTTTGAAAGTTTTACTATCATTTCAGTTAGGATGGTACCCTCACCACAAGTTCAAAAGTGGGTAACAAACCTGTCTTTTCAATATTCTCAGTGAAATTAAAATCAAAAAGGGATTGGATAAAAGAGGAAGAGTTATTCCTTTTCTTTTGGCTAGTATCTGAAATTAATTGTAACTGGTTCATAAAGTGAAATAAATTCTTTAAAGCTACCTGCAATGTTTTATACTGACAAATACTCATATTGTTTCTTTTTGAAATGATGGAGAAAGATGGGTCAGGACTTGGGAGGGTGGAGGTGTTGAAGCAAGGGGGGAGTAGGAGAGAAAAAAACCCCACAAATATCTACTGTTGTTTTGATCCAAAGAGTGTTTTCAGAGGTAGCAGGCAAACTGAAACACTTTGTGTTTTCCTGTGTGTATGTTTTTCTTCCACCACACAGTTTGAAATTGATAACCATATCAATACAAAGTGTAATAATATTTTCATAAAAAGGAAGTCCTAATGTTTTTCATGAAAAATAAAAACATCTCTAACACTGGACATTTTTCCAAGGCAAATTTGTTTTAAAGGATCATTTTTCAATTCACATTTTTGTCCTAGTCTAGTACTTCCTGAGGAATGCTTCTGTATTCCTTTCAATTTTTTTCATCGTCTAAATCCAGGAATAAGTTCCTACCAACTAAGGAACCTCAGACTACCTCACTGACATGCTGCAGGGTTTCTTGCACTTTGTGTGCTCCTGTAGCAGACCCCACAGGTTAGCAGCTGCTTCTACTGCTACCCATGTACGTGCCATGCATGTTCTCTGTCCCCAGCCGTGAGGTATTTGTGGCTGCAGGCAGTCAGGTGTTTATTGCAGTGTAAAGGCACAATAACCTCCTCCAGAGATTCAAACTGGGACAGTAAAAAAGGAAAAGAGGGCAGCAGGATGGCGAATGTCACGATCTGCTCCCATCCCAGAGTGTGGTCCAGCTGCCCTAGGGTCCTGCCTCTGAGAGCTGGTTGATACCTCCTGGTCTAGGGGGCTTAGAAGCAGACTGTGTGTAATAGGATATAATAATAAAGATTTTTTTTTTTAATTCTCCGTAGTACCTGTATTTCAGTCCTTTTCTGCTAACTATTCATGCAGTCCACTCATGTCATGGGCAGAGCTCATCGCTGCTCTCGCACATTCATCATGTGCCCTGCAAAAGAATTCCAGGACTTCAAATCCTCCAGCTTAACTGGTCATTGTCTGTATAGAGCACTGCCTTGATGGAAGACGATATACAAGCAGCACTATCTGGAAGAAATAAAGGCAAATAAACTACTCACAGGAGCAATGAAGGAACCTTTTACTCAAATCTGAAGAAAACTCCAGCAAAGGCATATCAAAGGATGGGTCTGTCCTTGCCATAATAGCACACTGTATTTCACAAAGACAGCAAGGAAACAAAGCTGACAGGCTAAATATTTCTCTGGTATCTTTAACAGCTCTGAGCCTGATGGCACGTTTTGATTTCAGATCCCTAGAACACACATAGACTTGCTGCCAATTGATTTTGTAATGATAAAGGGAGAAGAATAGGCAATGTAGGTGCTTGCAATTAAGTCAATACGAGACCTGATAGAACAAAAAAAATCAGGAGTGTTAGTCTGATTTGAGTTTGAGTCAAACCTGAAAAAGCTATTTTTGAAGCTTTTAATATCTAGATGTGGCCTTCAAACTTGTTGGGTGATAGCTGTACTTTTCTTCCATTGAATGCAGTAGAAATATTCTTGTTGAGTAAGGCACTTATGAAAAAATGCAGCCCTCTTGCTACTTTCCCAATAAAGACAAGTAAATTTAAAGCAAGTTTTAAAAATTGTTCCCATTTAATTTAATAGAAAAGTATGGTCATTTTTGCAAGCAACCCAAAGAATTCACAGTAGATGCACAATTCTGGAGAGTTTCCTGTAAAAATTCATAAGCAAGTAAGTCTGTCATTATTTTTATTTAATCAAATCCTCCTATTCTCTTCTATATGGATATAAAGCATTACAAGAATCCCCAGATTCCACAGCTGAGAATAATTAAATTTTCTCAGATAAGGGCCTCCTTGTCTGAATTTCCTTTTAAAGTTTAAGAATCACAGGCAGCATTAATGCTCAAAGAACACTGTTGACTTTCTCAGAAAGGGATTCACATAAATCTAGTGGTGGGTGCAGTCATATGGGTCTCCAAATCACATGGCCTTTCCTTCCTTATGTGACAGATATCCCACACCAGACAATGTTAATGGCAAAGAATGATTACAATCTCATTTGGTCCTCCTTTGCTATTTAATCCATTCCTGTAGGTCCCATTGAATTTATGAGTATTTGAATATTGCATAATGGAGAATCTTAATAGTTTCAACTCCACTTGTTCAATCCATGTTCTGTTTCTAGAACTGAAGGGTGCAACAAAGAAGGGAATAAAGCTAATTATTAATAAATGGGCTTTCATTATTTGGTCTAGTCCAGTTGTTTGAATCTGATTATTTTGAAATTGACAAGTGCAAGTTTTGCATCTGTAGTGATAAAAGCAACATTTTATAAACATGGTATTAGAATAAAGGTAAAAATACTATATTAGAAGCATACAGAAAAACTACAATTTTTTTTTATTATTATTTGTTTGTATTACAGTTGTACCTGGTGGATTCGGCCAAGTTCAAGGTCACATTGTATGATGTTCTATAGTACAGATTCTTAGTAGAGAAGATGACTAAATATAGGCCATGTAAATCAGGTGCAGGTATTTGATCATGTGTCTATAAACCCACAGCAGCTTACGTTGTTGTGATGAATACATCACAGGTTTTGTGAGTTTGCGTTCAAGGATTTCACGGACTACGTGGTTTTCATTTTCCCTTTTATGTTCCTGTTTGTTGTTGGAAATTCACCACCGTGTTACCCCACATCCCATATCTTCTCTTCAGTCTCAGATTATGTCTTTGCTTTTATTCTCATATGTATGTCTGTTTCTGCCTATCTTTCAAGGGAGGGTTGCTTTTACACCTCAGTGAAAGACAGAAGACTTATCTTTGGGTGCCATTTTTAAGCCTGATATCTTCAGCTTGAATATAACTACTTGTTAAAATATATGTGCATTAATAGCAAGTAAGCTCCTTAACTAAAACCTGAAGACACGAATGAAGGAGCAGGAGCTGACAGACATAAATGGTTTAAAACGGACACCCAATAAATTCCATGAACACACTCATGCACTAATAATAATAGTAATAGCAACAACAACAATAACTTGGCAGAACATACAATTTTCTCATTTATGATTCAGTCTTAGTCACTAAATGAACGATGAAAACAATGTAAAAAGGTAAATCTCAGAGGTAGAATCTTACAGCATTATAAAATCTAGGTTGCATTATAAAATTTAGGCTGGAAAAGACCTTTAAGATCACTGACTCCAATCATTAACTGAACACTGCCAAGTCCACCTCTAAACCATCTTTATAGGACTTATAGCTATGCTTACAGGACATGTATCTATGGTACATCAGAGAATTTAAACCTTCATGAAAATATTTGTGAGACTGAGGTCTTATTATGCAAGTTTGTGATTACTGAGATATTAATAGATATTAAAAAGTCAGATTTTAGCAATTTGATATACTAATTCTGTTTGTAATAAACAATTTTGATTGTTTTTGCAAAGTTACTTAATATTTTAATCTGGCTAGAAATACCATATGATATTCCTTGTTGAATTCAAGTTGGTTCTAAATCTCTAGTCATCTGGCAGGACTATTGCAGGGAGAAATTTCGGGCCATTTTTCTTTTATGAAAAATTAAGCTCCAAATGCTCTACTTTCAGAGAAGCCCTGTGGAAAACTCCTTTACTGATTAACCATTCACATTATTAGGTCCCACTATGAGAAAGCTTGTAAACACAGACTGGTCTTTTGCAGAACTACAACACATACTTGAAGCTGATTATACAGCTATGTGATTTCTTAAAAAAAGAATGTTTTACTCAATAAGAATTTATAAAAGGACAAAAGAAATGCAGATGTAGCTTTCTTAAAAATGGTTTTCTTGTAATGTCAATAGTATAAATATATTCTAACCGAATTGCTGATTAGCAACACAGTGATGCAAAAGCAGAATGTGAGCAAATGGGTTTCACTACATGAAGGGATCTGTTCATCTTTTTGTAGATAATTTATATATATTTTTATATTAAATTTAGTCACAAAACCAATGAAAATGTTAAGTACCTGTGTGATATTTGCAGAATCCAAGTATGAGCTATGAATATTAGTTGACATTATGTAGTACTACTATTCATATTGCTACATGATTAATGCCACCCTCTAGATTTGTATGGATTTATCTGCATTAGGATCAATTATCTTTTCAAACTTGTTGCCGGGGGGGAAGATTTTAGAAAACTGATAGGGTAAAAAGAAAAGGCCCATCCTCACTTAATGCAAGCTTAAAAAAATAAGAAAAATATTAGAACAAGTAAATAAAAAATATTTTGAAGCATTTGTTATGTAACAAAGTGATAAAAATAGGTACTATGATTTTTAGAAGACAAATAGTGCCCAAGAATCCACATTTGGTTTGGTAAAGTAGCTGTCCTATTTGAAAGTTGAGAAGGCAGATGTGACATATCGGTACTTGGTAGGGCTTTTGACATAACCTACATGACAGTCCCACAAATTTGAGTAAATATTAGCTATATGGACTAATGTGTTAAAGGGTAGTTCAACCACTCTGCTTATTAAACAGACACCTCTGTGTCTCTGTCAAAATGCCAGGAAATTTCTCTTGGGATTCCACAAGTGTCTTACTCTGTTTCAACATGGTTTTTTTTCTTTGCCTGAATGGTCTTTTTACACAACCCCAGACTGCAGAGGGAAATGTAATGTTCCTTTTGGAGAACAGAGTCTGACTTTAAAACTTTATAAAATGGAGACATTTTTCTAAATAAACAAGCTGAAAAGACAGAATGCTGCATGTAGAAAATAGAAATATGTAAAAATAGGGAACAGGGAAATACGGCATGTCAGCACTACTTCAGAAAAGAGCATGGTCATGCTATTGAAGCATCAAAAAGGTGTGATTCAGGAATATGCAATTGTTGCAAAAGAAGCTAGATCTTGTTCTTGCATATATTAATGGTCAGAGTCATATGGAAGACAAAAGAGGATTGCAACTGAAGATGTAATCTGATGTCTAATTCTGAGTATTGTACTTGGGAAAGAGGGAGCTGGATCACAGATACTCTAGGAGAGAGACACAGACTTTACATGAGGTTTAATAATTCCAAGGAAAAACAGAAGGAACTGGGTTTGTTAGTTGAAGAAGGTGAAGGATTAAAGCAGACCATAACATCAATCACCAGTCATCAGTCATCAGGCATATAAAAAGAAGGGACTGATAGGTTGTTCTTTTCATATTCTTGAGACCAGATTAAAATCTTCCTTTCCAGAAGACACAATTTTAGCCTTCAGAGAAGGTGTGCTCCAAAGCAAGAACTGTGGGATCACCTGAACTGAAGATTTTCTTCAGTTGAAAACATTGATCAGGAGCAATATTTATGTACTTAATCTTCCTGAGAAGGATGGACTAGCTGACCTTTCACAGTTCCTTACAATTACTTTAGAGTGAAACATTTCAGATTTTACAATGTTAATTCTGACTTACCTCTTTTTTTATTTTTTTTTTTTTCCTTTAGTCTGATTTCCTAATGAAATGAGGTTCATGTGACCATGCTCCCTGTTTGCCTGTCTACCTGTCTTTGAGTTTCCCCCTTCTCAGTGACTTTCTGAACTCTGTTGACCACTTCAAAACATTGATTGGAAAGAGAAGAAATCAATACCTGGGCAGGAAACAAAGATGAAAGCCGGGCAGGATCCAGCTGCTGATTGCCCCACATGGAAGTACCTGTCTAAGCAGTTACTTGTGTTTACTGGTCAAACAGTTGCCATGCATGTTGCTTCAGGGCAGCAGCTCTAGCACGGCCCTCTTGTTTGGTGATGGCACTGCCGAGAAGAGGGACATGAGAGAGAACCAGGGGAGCCAAGCCACTGCAGGTTGAAGAATAAAATCTCTGTGAGTCATGCACAAGCACCCAGGTTTAAGGATTTCTCACAGTTCTTCCCATCCAAAACCCCTAAAATTCTCCACATAATATTAAAGGAATGATATACATGAACATTTTCCCAATGCAGGAATTTCAGTGATGGTTTTGCCAGTTCAAAAGTCTTAACGTATTTTAAAACAACTGGAGTATAATTGCACTAAATAAACTTCATGCAAATATTTGCATGCAATTTTTTCAAACAAATGGAGTGTAATGGCTATAATTAAATTCAATGCAGAGTAAATTGGAAATAAAAATCAATAAGCAACTCTGAAATCTTGTCACTTATTGATTCATGAGCCATTTATCTCCTTCTGCATTCCACATCAAAAGCAATTATCAGTTAATGAAATCACACAGATGCAAATCAGAAATAGGAAAAATTATCAACAGTGCCCCAAAACTCCTGCAAATATGTTTCTATATAATCTCCCCAAATTAGCGTAGTCACAAAAAATGTGATCCTGTTGTGACTAGTTCTGCTTTGGAATTTTTTAGTAAATATTTGGAGATTTTTCCTGTTTAAAAAAAAAAAAGAAAAAGGAAGAAAAAGAACAAGGAAAAGGAAAAGGAAAAGGAAAAGGAAAAGGAAAAGGAAAAGGAAAAGGAAAAGGAAAAGGAAAAGGAAAAGGAAAAGAAAAGGAAAAATTAAGTTGCTCAACCAAAGCTTCCTTTGTCAGAATAGAGATTTCAGTTAACTGTTCTTTAAGAAAGACCCTTCTACCCCATCAATATTTTTCTGGCCAGTGTAGTAGAAATGCATAACTCAAAAAAAGAGCCAGGCAGAGAAGGAACTGCACTGGTTACCTCTGGCCTGCTACCTGTAAGAGTGCAGAAAAATGGGGGGCAGAATCAGTTCATCAGGTTGCTAGCCGAACCTCTTTCTCCTGTCTTGATGTGAATCAGGAACATTTCCTGAAGTCTTGAACCTCGTTAGAAAAACCCAGCACTATTTGTGGCAGATGTGAGTGTCAGTCCTGGTATCACTGGCAGCCATTCTGCCTGATAATGAGGGAAGAGATGGGGACTGGCTGGAGATCCCGAGTCCATCTGCATTAGGGCTGCTTCATGCTGGAGCAATGCAGCTGCTTGCTGCTTTCTGCAGTTTAGTCATTAAAGGCTGAGTGTGATCCACATGGTTGAATTCTGTCTAACTCTGTAAGAGACAGGTTTGTAAGAGACTGAGCGATAGGTGATAAAACATCTTATGAAATTCAGTGTAAATAAATATAAAATGATGCACAGGAGAAAAATCAGAGAGAATGCATAAATGTAGTCTGACTGAAAATGAAAAAAAAAGTGATAACATTTTTTCCCCAGGAGGAAAATAATGACTCCTCCATTTCTTCATGTATGGTATGGCCTTGAAACTGTTAGTGAAAATTAAGCATGTTTGTGGTCTCAGCCAAAACTCCTGAAATGCAATGGACAGTGGATTCTTTCTACTGGTTTTGGTGTGGGGTTGTGGACTCAGTCTGCTCTTTTCACTAAGTACCTCTCTTCAATGTCTGAGCCCTTCAGGCTATGTCTGACCGGGGAAATACCTGAGTGTCCACCCAGTGTCTGTTGCCCTTCTTGGTCAGGACAGCAGGTCTGTAGGCTCACCACAAGGACATCCAAATCCATCTGTTGTTATAGGTATACTTATATATGTGTATATGCATATCGGCAGGTGTTTAAGTACCATATAATGTACAATATATTTCAGTTATAAACATAGAATCAATATTATTTACCTAATTATGATTGTGTTTTAAAACTTCTGCCTTTTGCAGACAGAAATACATTAAGACAGGCAACCAAATGCATGTTCAACCAAAATGACTTTAATAATATTTACACATATTTCCTAGGGTTTATGGCGTCTAATAAGTTGTCACTGCAATTACAAAAAACAAACCCAGCAAAGCTTCAACATGTTGAAACTTTTAGGCATCTTTAAACTTGGAAGAAAAGCACTTTTTTGGGTATCATTGCATGATTTCTGACCAAAAGGAGGGAACTTAACCCTGGCATTTACAATATAGCTTTCAGATGTTCCATATGACAAGAATAGGACAGAAGAAAAAACTCACAGAAGTCTTGACCTTCATTCTACATCAGTGTTTACCTCTTGTATAAATACATACAGATCATGGGTCCATTTTTGTTTCACATTCAAATACCACATGGTTACTTTCTTGACAAACAAACCAAAACCCACTCTGTAACTTGTCAGGTTCAACTACTGTTTCTTATATGAATATATAGCATGAATTATTATTAGTAGTATAGCTCAGAAACAATATTAGTCTAAATTTTGATCAATTTGAAAATAGCAGCTTTAGAATTAATATTTGAAATCTGGGTGTATGTCACATTAAGACTGTAATATAGTTTTAACTTGCATCAAAAGCTAACATGGCACATCACTGGCAGGTGTGTATGGCAAATATCATATTGTGGTAAAGTCAAGAACAAGAAAAAGAAATAAGAGGTATAACTAGAGCTATTCCCTTGGCCTAATCTGAAGATACAGGTTTACCTCTGCAAACTCCTTCACATAGGTAGCACTTCTGAAAAATAGACGCATCTTATATAAACACCTACTGTGTATATCTGGCTTGTCACACACTCCTCTGGCCTGGGCTTCAGAGCTCTTTATAGCACAGGACAGCAGCAGCACGCAGATAAGGGATCTGTTCAGGGGATGCGGTGCATGATATTTGTTTGTAGGAAATATGTATGGAAATGCTAATGAAAATGTATCCTCACTGAAAACATTTGTAATGCTTTTAGAGGTTGGAAAATAATACTCCAAGACCATCTACACTAGGAATGTGCCAGCTCTTGCCAATGTAAGCATCTGTTTCTATAGCATTTTATGACACTGTGCTCTGAAGTGGAGATTGTATTTATCTAACACATAAGAGAGGATGCCAGAGATACCAATGCATGAACAAAGTACATCTGCATGATAAAGAAACACGACTGCCATTTGCAGATGCAAAAGTATGAAGATTTTGTAGATTAAGTGCTCTCAAGAAACACAGAACTCTAGTTGATGGACAGACGGTCCATTTTGTGCCTGAGGAGCAAAGACAAGGTGTGAGCATATCTCCTTGGGACAACTCCACAGCATTTCCAGGTACAGCTTGCTATGGTGAAATGAAGGAAAATGGCAGATTATGTAGATTAGCTTCAATATCAGTTCCAGGACAAACCTGGACAATCTGTTGTGGCTATAGGGATCCCCAGCCCTAAGCCAAGGCAATAACATAAATGGAATTTGAAAGTATTCAACACATCATCCAGCATGGGGATAAATGAGTAAAAATGCTACATTTGTTTTACTCTGTAGTAACTCCACTGGAAATGACGGATTCAGCCAAATATTTAATGACTTATATGTCTAAATAAGACCATGTGCTTTGTGACTGTATTTCTGCGTGTGGCATTTTCAGGAGAAGATGATTATCATCACTACTTTCAGACAAAAAGAATACATTCATAGTTGTGTTCAATTTGGTGTTCAGAAAAAAAATGAGATGCAAACATGGGGGATCAATGAGGCTTTTGTTCAACTAAATTTCTTCTTCAGGAGCTTGTAAAGGACCATCTGCCAAAAGGTTTTAAAAGGAGTCCCAAGAGAGGCAAGACTTCAAGAGCCCTGTTACCTGCTTTGGCAGGAGAAGTGGAAGTGGGGAATCTTGCATCCTCTCCTTCTGTCTCCCCTTAACCCCTCACCTGAGGTGTTTCCAATTACAAAACCCTAAATTGTGTCAAGTCCTTCTTTTAAAACCCAAATTTATCTGAATAATATATTTAGAATTCCTCTTTTTAGACAAGTAATAAGTAGAAACCTGTGAAAGAGAGAAAAAAGTATTCTCTATTCAGACTTTAAATAATAAAAGGATGCTTCTCTCAAGTTCTACATACTCTGCCACTATTAACAAACACTTCACTGTCAGCCAAACCTATGCCAGAAGTACTTTCATGTCTTTGGGAAGTATATCCTAATTTAGTTTGAAAAAAAACATCCTTAGAAATTTATCCATTTTGCCAGGCATGGAATGCAATTGTCACCAACAGGGTTCAGGGGACAGCAAAACATTTGATATTGTGGCATTGACAGTGTCTGACCTGACTGTGCTGAACAGACAGATTAAAGCACTTTTAAAAACCTTCATAGTTCAAGAGCACAGAAATTCCCACTTCCTCTCAGTCCTAACACAAATAAGTTTTTAATTTCTTTTTTTTTTCTTTTTTTTTTTTCTTTTTTTTTTTTTTCTTTTTTCCCCAGCATTTGATAAGTAAGTATATAAGAGAAAGTAGATCTAGCTCTTTTGTCACTATTATGTTTTGGTATTATCAAATCAGAAAATAATAGTAAAAATCCAGCACATGAAAGTACTTCACATGAGAAATATGTCCTTAGTTTCTTTAGCTCACACCAAAATATATAATTAAGGTCTTGACTTCAGCAAGATTTATAAAAAAAGTATATTAGATACGTATAGTTATATAGACTTTAACACTTCCTTGTGAAACATCTGGTGTTGGTCAGACCTGGAGAAAGGCTACTGAACCAGACACATTGCTAATCTGGTCTGGCAATTCCTCTGTCACTGCATTATCTTTTTGTTATAAACTGACTGGTAAGAAATTAATAATATTTGGTCTCCAAAGCAAAAGATATCTCCAGCAGAGGAAGCAGATGCCCCTTCCCTTGATTCCTTTTCCCTTTTCCACATGCCTTCAGCCAACAGCTTGCTGAGAAAGAGAGGTGTTAGGTTTAGCTGACAAGACAGCAGGGACAGGACTACGTTTCATGTGAAATTCTGAAGTTTTTGCTCAGAGTTTCTGATACATTCTAAATCCTTCTCTGTATGGATCAGTAAATAATGTAAGTTCATTTTTGCCATCTACATGCCGCAAATTGTGACAATTGCAAATTGTTCTGTTTTTTGATGTCTTTATTGCTGATTTAATATTTCAAAATATATCATTCAAAGCATACATTTGATTACTGA
Source organism: Actenoides hombroni (assembly GCA_024336885.1). Lineage (NCBI taxonomy): Eukaryota > Metazoa > Chordata > Aves > Coraciiformes > Alcedinidae > Actenoides > Actenoides hombroni. The sequence continues at coordinate 4,885,429 of WUAM01000143.1, read as the reverse complement.
ATTGCAGAAATAGTTTTTTAAATGTTGCACATCTTTTAACTCCTTAGGAACATTTATACTATATTATGACTCAATTTTTAAAAATGTGATTCTAGAATAGTACTCAGAAATTAATACTTTAGCATGAAGAGTTAATTAATGCAAGGAGCAGTATTCCTGTTACCTAAATTTGGTAAAACTTAATCCAGGCTAGGCATCTAGGCTTTCATTTTAAGATACTCTTCACTTTTTATTGACTGTAGAAGCAACTTAGGAAACTATGTTAGATCAAGCTAACTCTTGAATCACAAGAGTAAAGGAAAACTGCTCTGAAAGGGGTTTGCATGTACAACAGCAGTCACAAAATGGAGACCCAAAGGAACAATCCTGTATTGTTGTTAATCATGGTTATCAACAGAGGCCATTTGACTGAATCCTCATCTGGCTTTTGGGCATCAACAGGGCTTTGAGGATCTCTGGCATTATGTGCCTCACATGTGTTCCAGTTAAATCTTGATTCAGCAAAGGACTGAGACCTGTGTCTGAGCTTAGTCATGAAAGTAGCTTAGGGCAAGGTGCCTGAGTCTCTGAAGTTAGGTACATATTTAAGTACTGCGCTGAACTGGGGCCACAATGCAGTCTTGCACACTATGAAATAGTTTGTTTCCACTTGATCTAATGAAGTCTTAAACAAAAATGGAAATGAACAGGACAGGTAAATTCAGTGATCAAATAGCCGATTAAAAAGCTTTATAATTTGAAACAGTAAGTATGCCATAACTCCTAAAAGAAAAAACAGGGACTTTCTCCAGATGAGAAGATGAGATTTTAATCCCTACAAAAAACATCCACAGTGAAATGGTTGAAATTGTCTTAACTGAAGATGAGGCAATCAAGATACAACAACTAAAGAGACACAAATCTCAATCCCAAATAAACCTGTCTGGGGAAGGACCAGGGACAGAGACCTATAAACACCAACAGATTAAAGAATTTTACAGGCACATTAAAAGCATTTAAGAGAAAGAATTGAAGAAGCAGATGATGAATCATTGACTGCTTCAAATTCATTCCCTGGCCAATTATTGAGCGCCGAGTCATTTCTCTTACTTACAATTTATGACACTGTATTGAGAAGACAGATGAAGTTAACATAGGAATGTGCTGCAAATACATTACTAATTCCTTAGATATGCTCTAGGCTCAGTGTTTTTAGATGGAGTGAGTGCAGAATTTGCCGTTGTGCTGATATGTTATTTTACTTTTTCAAAAGAGAAGATGAATACTTAAATATTTCAAAAGCCAGTATTTACAAAAATATTTACACCCATGTTCATAAACCACCACATAGAACTGTAAATGGTCAGAAACTGCCAACCTGCCACTCTGATGATTAATGCAAGAAACAAATTAAGAGTTTTCTGAGAGAATCCAGCTATTAACTTTTTCTTTTTTCTATTGTTTTTGCCTTTTTGTGTCTTTTGTGGGTAGCTTTATATTTATTCAACTATCCAAAGTCCTTTTCCCCTCAAAAATCTTCAAAAAGTAAACTAAAAAAACCAAGACAGTTCACATGGGTGCTTCTATTGAAAATGCTGAGCCTCAGACGAAAGAAATATTTTAGAATATATTTAAAACAAGCCTATTTTTATAACCACTTAGAAATTTGTAAAAAGAGAATAAAAAATGACATGGTTACAATTAAAAAACATGGAACTTCCCTTCCCTTCCCTTCCCTTCCCTTCCCTTCCCTTCCCTCCCCCCTCTCCCCCTCTCTCCCCTCTCCTTCCCCCTCTTTCTATCCTTTCCCCTCTCTCTCCCCCTCTCTTTCTCTG
>WUAM01000143.1:4860877-4880970 GCA_024336885.1 Actenoides hombroni | reverse complement strand
TGTTACCACAGAACTCTGTCTCATTTGTATTGGTGTTTGGTCAAAATGAACTCATTTCCAGACCATTTTTTGAATTCTGATAGATTAATATTATTCAGTGGCAAAATATTTTATCACAATATTTCTATGAGTTATTTCTAAGTCACTTAGGCTTTGAGAAGCCTATTTGATTCACTAGAATCTAAATTCAACTATTTCAATAAAAATGTTGAAGTACAAGAGTTTTCTTTTTATTTAACTGTGTTTGTAAAAGAAAATTCCAAATGCTTTAACAAATGTACCATAAAAGAAAGTAAACAAAGCTAGCTGATTTTCTTAGCAAGGAAATAAAACAGCATAAACAGATATTGCACTGATTTATAAGAGGATATTACATTGATCTATAGCTGTTATAACACAAATACCAAACCATGGACACATATCATCAATCAATCAATCGAACAATCGAACAATCAGTCAATTAATCCTATGTTGAAGGTGTTCTTAAGGTCCAAACCTTTTTTTAAAAAAAATAAATTATGCAAGATCCCAAATAAAGAAATAGAGCCATTGTCTTTTACCTTGCATTTGGCTAGAGATTTCACGACACTCGACAAGGATGGACACTAACATTGTAGTATGAGAGAGAAAACTTAGGTTGGCACAGTTCTCATCCTTACAGAAAAGATTAATAGACTCCAGCTTCTAGCCCTCAGAACTGTCATTTATTCACTTTTAAGATGAAGAGTAAAAACAAGGAGGCTAAACAACAACATCCAATCCATGTAGCCAAATTAGCGTTTTTATAGGAAAGCAAAAGCTTTCATTTTTGTTTTAAACCAGATTTTCCCAGAGTTATGGGCTATAACTGTGAATGTATGTGGAAAATAAATATGGCCAAATTCTGACTTCAGTTGCATTTCTATAGTCCTATTAAACTTAATAGGTCTTTATGGGTGTAAGTGATGGCAGGGCCTAGATCGTAACCTGAATCCTTGTCAGAGGTCCTGAGCTGATGGGGAGTGAAATAGGGAATGTCTTGATGCTAGAGTTTCCTGTGCTCAGTGAAAACTTTATAGAACAATTTTATGGAACAATGCATATCTGGAAAAACAAATCCAACAGAGCATTTATAATCTATAGGTTGCAAGTGCTTAAGCATGTCATTCACTTTGCCTCCATCCCTGGCCCTGCAGAGCCAAGGAGGAGTGTCCTGGGACCACTGCTGTTTCCATGCTGGTGCTGAGGCATAGCCACTATTTATGGAGCATTTTAAAATGATATTTTCCAAAACAGTTATTTCCATTTGCCAGAGCAGTTTCCAGTGAGTGAATTGCTTCTCTATAAAGCATATTAAACTATGGATATCCTGTGGGATTTGGGAGTGTTTCTCAACTCTAAAGTCTGGATAGTGAATTGTTTCAGTGTGGGAGTAGACATGGACATTCAAGGCACCTCCCACCACTCCCACAATTATGTAGGCAGAAACTCCAGATATATGAGCCACAATGTACTCCTGCAGGCCTCTTCCCAATACACTAAAAGGAGTGCAAGACAAAGCAAGGCTCCCTCACAGATAAGGCACAGACTAAACTGAACTGCTGTCATAAATATGAAAACTTTCCCACAAATACGTGCACGTGATTGGCGTTGGGGTGTCTCAGTTGCGAGTTTTGCTCATCTGCACCTGTAATTCATTGTAGCAGTGCAAATATTACAGGGTAGAGGTGTACAGGCAGAAAGCTTCCCTCCAGCTCCCCAGCAATTACAGTTGTGTACATTTGGGTGAGATACTCCTAGAGCAGCAGCTTTGCCTCATGTTTCCTTTATACCCCTATTGGCTTGCTTGTGTTTAGAGAAGTCTGTGCAGCTGTATTGGTTCTGGTTTCTGGTTGGTAATTCTGGATGACATCTGATCCATCTGGAGTCAGTCCTCCCCGTCAGCTTGAATAATGACAAGAGAGAGTGGAGACTCCCTATTGTCATTCAAGGAAAAACATGGCATCTGTTCTTGTTTATACTACTATTTCTGTTTGATATTTGTATACTGATAGGCTTCTGCAAAATGTTGATGTTTTGTCTTCTGGTACAACTCTGGTACATATCCCCTATTCCATGTATCATCTAATAAGAAGTGGTTTTTTAGCAGACATTTGACATACATAGCATGATGTGCCATCTATGCATGATGCAGATGCTTAGAAGTGTTGAGGGGGCACAGTTATATCTTAAGTTATATCATAACTGACCCCTTCAGTTGGGCTCAGGTTGACTAGTCAATACTCTCTATCCAGGCTGAATTAAAGCAAAACTGAAAATACAGTGTCCTTTACCAAATTTGGAAATATCTGAGATTTGTTCTACTCCAAAAAACACTGTAGGTTTTCAAAACCTTATTTCTCAGAAACTCAGAGGGTTATATCTCCCTGGCATATTTTGAGTGTAACAGCCAACAAATTAAGCCTTTGTTTACTTGGAAACTTGTGTATTTTTGCTTTGTTTTCCTCTAATATATATACATTTCTTCTCATATTCTGTCATTATGGGGTTTTTTTCCCTACAGAAACAAAATATTCAAACATATTTGACATGTCCACAAGAAGGAAAGCAGTTTCTCCAAAACTTGCTTCAAATCTAGAGTACTCTATGGATGATCTTTTTATCTTGGTAAGCATCTTAATTTCTTAGTTCTTTGCATGTAGATTGGGCTAATATATCTTTCCTCCTTTTGCACTGTATCTTGTTTTTTAAAATCTCAGGGTCAATAAGTACATTCTCTTAGTGATTTGTACAATCCATGGTGCAAGGGCATATGACATTGGCTATGACCTCTAGGCAGTCTTACAATACAATACTTAGTAATAAATAAAATTTATACTACTCATAAACTATTCTAGGTTTTCATTACTGTACAACTCAGGAGATCTATATGAAAACTGAAGACTGCTGCAAAACAATACACTAGAGAAAAAAAGATGTTCCAGCAGAGCTGGTATGGTGTTGACAGAGGAAGCTCTTGAGTGTCAGTTTTTCTGTTTTGGGAGGGGAGACACATTTCAGATGTGATATTGTTGTCAATCCCCTTTGAAGCCAAATAACATTGGAATGACTATATATATAAGAATATATATATGTATTTAGTGCCCTAAGCTAAATTCAAAGAAGATTATTTTTATGTCAAGTAACTCCCAAATCCCTTTGCATGTCTGTAAGGTTAATGCAGACAGACTGTCCAGTGTTTCGATCAGGCTGCTGATACTTTGTTTGGTGAAATCCCACTGCCAAAGGGGTAGGTTTCATCCCACCTTACGTTTCTTTTTTTCAGAGAGGAGAAGGACAATGTGTGTGAGTGTGTGATAAATTGCACACTGTGCTGAAAAGCAGTCCACTGAGAGATTTGGTATAGAAATGGGAACATCGGAGGAAAAAAAGATATATAACACAGAAAGTGAAAGGATGTGTAATTGAAACTAGGATGAAGAATGGTAAGAAGAAAGGCAGGTAGTGCATATATGGAATACAGCTATAAAACTCATCTGAAAAGGTAGGGAGAAACAGCAAATCAAGGCATAAGATATATTTGATCCTCAAGAGTTCATGTGTGCTTTGATACTGGGGATCCTGAGTACTAAAAAAGAATCAGGAAAGGTATGGAGGAAAATATTCAGCAGCTCTTTACCTCTCTAGCCATCTTCCAAATGAAGATGCCAATATGAAGAGAAATGTGGCAGAGACATGGACAGACCAGCTCCTCCACCATCCCCCAGAAACTGTGGGATGGATTCTACAGCCATAGGAGCAGGACTCAGCATTGCTGCATGGGCTCACTCTTCTCCAGCAAAACAAAGTGATATAGAGCAATGCAAAGGGGGTAGTAAAAAAGCTATTTACAGCCATTTAACAAATTGCTCCCCAAATGATATTTCTCTAGTATAGATGTAAATAAAATGCTGACTTTTATTATGCTGCAGTGAAGAAAGAAAAGTGAACAATCCCATCTAATAGCTAACTGTAAGTTGAAACTCTCTCTACTATAAATTCTGTCCATTTTTACTGCTGTTTTGGGTGTGCTGATGCTGACCACAACATTTTCCAGGGTTCTGTTTGTATTAAAGATCCACCATGGAATTCACTGATTTATACAGCTAACACAGCTTTGAGAGCAACATTACTTGAACACTTGGAGGCATCAGTTAATTTTTGAAGGCTGTCATAACAAAAAAATAGAGCACTAAATAAGCACAAGAATATTCTGTTTGTTTTCAAGAAGGTATTTTTCCCTTCTGTGATAGATCTGCTTGTCTTCCTCTCTTTTGTTAAACAAATAAATGACATCCTAGGTTGATCCTCATTACATTTTTTTAATATTCACAGTAAAATATCTGATGGCATACTGCCTCACTGCTCAGCAGTTCCATGTTTTTTAAGAGCCAGACCTCTTGGTACCAGTGCTGAGGAAACTTTGCCCATCAGGATCAGGAAAGAGCCCTGGAAGGTGTTGGGCTGATTCTGAAGAGCTCTGAGCATCCTTAGCTCCTGGGGACATTCATGGGCCTCACAGAAGATGCCTGCTGAATCTACTCTCCTGGGTTCACGATCTTCTTCCGCTGAAGTCAGTGTAAGCTATTTGCAGACACAGACAAAACCTGTTTCTTCACTTAATTACCGAATGATAAATTGTAAGGAACCACATGGAAGTCTGAGAGTTACATGAGCTTAAAACTATTCGAAGTGTATAGAAGTTTGCTTCCTGGGACTGTTACCAAAAAGAAATAATCATTCTTCTTACAATTGGACTTCCAAAATTTATATACTTAAGGTCAAATTACAATAATGAAGAAAAACTAAGTTCTGTTACTACAGAAAAAATACTTTGAAGTTCTGTGTCTTCTATGGTCTGTCTGATAAGAGTGGCAGTCTTTTGATTTTTATTTGCTTCACAACACTGCATATAGTTACATTACGGCGTATCTCTCTCATTTGGCAGTGATGTGTGAAATTGTTCATAATGATTAACCTGTGCAGGGACTTCAGAGAACAGAACTACTGCAACTTACAGGATTCTTTGGAGTTCCCAGGGAAAACTAGTGCCTCCAAAGAAGTTTTGCTGAGGCATTTTGTCTGATGAAAGACGTATCTTTTACAGCATGCTTCCACTCCCGAAGGAACATCTTTTTCACTGTAACAATGGAAGATAAAAGTTTCTGTATGTACTCTAATCAGTGTAATTTATTTATGTCATTAAAATTGCTGATTTATAGCTGTTGAGTATCTGCCATTTTTCCTTTGTACAAATATTGTAGAGTTTCAATTAACTTTAATAACTCTCCAGTTGATTCCTCTGTTTCATTTTCTTTGGCATCTTTCCTCTTCCTTCTCCCCTGTGGAAAGCAAACAAACACATCAACAATCAAAAACTATAGTTGTTGGACATGGAACATAGACTTCTGTGTCACAGAGCTCTGACACATCCAATAGATGCTCTCCTGTAGCTGTTTACATCCTGAATGTTCCCTTCTTCAAAGCACATGTAAAGAAGAAGTGTTTCTGTGTACCAAATAATGTAGAACAGTATTTGCATTAAAATAAAAGACATAAGTAAAAAAAATAAAGAACACCCCAGCTTTACAGTAGATAAGGATACTATTATTAGATATATTGAAATGTAATCAAGGCTATTACCACAACAGGATTTTAGCGTGTTTATTAACATCTCTGCATCTTTTCATGTATGAATTTTATGAGAAGTAAATACTTACATAAATCAGTTTCAAAGAGTGCCTATTTCATCTTGCCAACCACTTCCCCCTTTTCACTATCAGCACCTGTAGTAAAACACAAAGGATGCTTTCAAAATGCAATCTAACTTTCTAATAAAATGCCAGTATTACTTAAGAACATACCTGAATTTTAAAAATAACTAGGCTGAGTGGAATAAAAAAACCAGTCTCAGAACAGCACTGCCATTACTGTTAGTGCCATAGCAACTGCCTTTTGATGATCATTTCCCGAAGACTAAGTTTGAAGTAGATAATTGGATAAGCATTTTTTCAGTAAGTTTCTGGAAGCGGGACAAATGCCTCTGTATGAATATCCAGCAACTCCCCTCTGCCCAACTAATATCTCTGACAATGGAAACAAAAAATTTGTTCCTCCTCTCATGCACAGACCTTGTGACTCAGAACTTCAGTGTTCAAATAGGACAACCTGGATTTATTAGGTGATTGATTAAATTAGCTGAAAAACTGTTTTGTAACAACCATAAAATGGAAGTATTAAAACCTAGTTTCATGAAGAATGTATCAGAATTTCAGATATATGATAGCAAGAGATGTGTGCAAATAAGTGAAGTACATAGTGGGAATGATTTTCTTTCTATGAGGAAAAAGTGCATATTTTAGTAAATGGAAAAAAATTACTTAAGATGTGATTCATTTAATTATATTTAATACTGATACAAACATCTGACAGGAAAGCTTCTTCAGAAGAAAAAAGCCAGCTGAAAGTATGTTGTGCAGAAAGCAAACAATGTTTCAACAAATATAAAATTGTTTATATATTCATGTTGTATTTAAATCTGTTTTCAAATAGCTTGAAAAGATAAAATATTACTCTAAAAATGAAGAATATTTTCATTTTCAATATTCAAGGATCTTGTTTTGTTCATCCTATTGTTTTCTTGATGAAGTATTCTTTTTTAATGTATAAAAGTAGTAGGAAAATTATGTAAAAAGCAATCAAATCACAACAGAAAACATAAAAAATGTTGCCTTTGAGATTTTAAATTTTAATGAATGCCTACAGAAGATGCATGTTACTATAAAAAGAGCATTGTTTTGCTATGCCTACCTTTTTTTACACCATCAGAGGGCCTACACCCCTGAAATTTGTATTTTCTGCACATTAATCAGTAACATCCAGAAAATGCTTAGTTGTACAACCTAGAAAGATACCTTTCTATTGTTTTTTAATGAATCCTAGAATAATAAGCTGTTACCTGTTATAATTTCATCAGACCAAATCCTTAATCTACTTTTGATATCTATATAATTTATACCATTTGTACATTTCTTTGCACTTGAGAATCTGAAAGAATGTTCGTTTAACTTGCAACACTAAAAACGTATTATTAGGTAATATTAACTACATAATATTAGTGGTGCCAGAATGCTACAATATTGCTCTGGCTGAAGATACAGAAATAAGAACTACAGCACTTGGATTCTGAGGATAATTATGAATTAGAAAAATAAATTTACTATCAGTAAAAATTTACAATAATCCCTGTGAAAGATGCTTGATGAGATGGAGTTTAAAATATATTCTTTCATCTATTTTTACTGGACTTTTTGAAGTAAGTCTGTGATCTCATTTGGGCACTATTGTACATAGTTTGTCCATCAAGACAGAGAGATATGAGCTGTAGTTTTTGTAGGTAGGAAAACAAAAGAAAAAAACCAACAAAACCACACTCAAAAAACCAAACAAACAAACAAACAAACAAAACAAACACAAAACAAACACAAAACCCTTGAAAAACATACAATTACTTTTAGCAAAAATCTAATTAACTACACAGTTTTTTCCAGTTTATTTTGCTTATCAACTGCCTTGTATTTAAAAACATATCTAACAATATTTTGTTTAATCCTTTTTGTGGAAATACTAGACTAACTCAGACTAACTCACCTGTACTTAGGAATTCAAATATTTCAAAACAGTAATATGTCAAATTAATTTCCTTCAGCTCTTTTGAGACTGTATATCATGGAAGAGATGTGTTTCTAAGAAAGATTGTTAGAATAATTTTGTGACCATATCCTGCCCAGGTCAAATATGCAATTGCTGATGGTAACAAGAGGAATACCTAGTGACACACTGTATGGTTCTATTATTAGAAAAAATGTAGAGAAAACTGTTCACTGCAGGAAGGTAGTTTACTTTATTCCCTGCATTATATTACAAATATATGAATCTCTCATCATGGACAATTCTTCCTTTCAGGTGATTTCACTGTATACTTAAATCTTTGCTCTTTGTGAAGGGAAATTGAAAGTACTTTTCAACATACCACAGGACAAATACTTAAATTCCTCAGTCAGCTATTGTTCAGTTCTTGCTCAGGCATATCTTCCATTTAAATTGATTTTGTTAAGTGTGTGACTAGAATTGACTAAAGAATTCAAGATATTTCTATCACAGAGCAGATTTAACCTTGGAATGCTGTTAAATTAAAGAGAAACTGATTAAATGACATCATAGGCTACAGAATTTCAATATCATTGGTACAAAATGGATGAAGCTATGCATGGATATGACATGACAGTTGTAAAATAAAAGGCACTTCCATGTGACTGAGTTGGGCAGAAATATTCTTCTTTTTTTTTTCACCAAAAGGAAAGTAGCCTGCATCAACATAAACAATATAGAATCCTTCACTTGCCTGCTGCTGCTGAGCAAATGTCAACACCTGATGAATCTGTTGCTCCTTTTACATTTCCATGCTTAATGTAATGACAGGTGAAGGCTAAGACTTAACAAATCGAAGTACTGATGAAATAAGATAATAAAATTTCTATCAAAAGGAAAAGGAAAAAAAGCAAACTAAACCCCAAGGCAAAACCATGATCTTTTTTTATGTTATTGATGCTCTGTGACAATTTTGGTAATGTAAAATTTTGTCATTATACAACCTGTTAATGAGATGTGCTGGAATCTTAACCTATCTAATTGCCATTTTTTGTAGAGGATTCAGAGAATGGAGGGTGAACGGTCAAAATGAATGATTATAAAATAATAACCTTGATTGTCTCATATTAACAGATTTTTGTATCAGAATTGTCATTGAGGAGTCTTCCTAATTTATTGCTTCAGCTACCATTCATTCCTCAAACAATTGACATCAAAACACAATGTGAGTTACTCCTGCAAATGCAACTTCAAAGAGAATCTAGTAGCAGTGTTAAAAGCAAGTAATATGACTGCAACTTACAAACATGATGCTTAGAAGCAAATAATATGATGCATTTGATCAAATTGTTAAAACACTGGAAAAGCTGCATTTCACCATAGCACTTGGAAATAGAACTGATACTTCAAAAGTTTCTAACCTGATCAAAATGTGCTAAATGAAGCAGGATATTTTTTTCTCAACTGGAGAAATACTGTACTTGTGTTTTACTGGTGTGTTTCTTTTATTATTACCCCAAGATATAGTTTTATGACTTCATATTTATTTACATCAAACATTAGCTTAAATATTATAAACTGCAGTAAAACATTGATATTAAATGGATTTTTCAATGCAAAAATTCTGTTTTGTTGAAAAAGCTATTTTTTTTTTCAGGAAAAAAGCTATAAAATACTACTTTATTTGATGAGAGCATAGTACATCAGCTTATAGATAGGTTCTAAAGCTGGCCTATTTAAAGCTCTGGATTTGGACTAAGATGTATTAGGTGTATTTTGAAAAAGAGACTGGCCTCCTCACTTCTTTAGGTTTACTAATTTAGATTTTATCTCCCAGCAATCTGAGATGTGCAGCCTTTGCTTTGGCACACCAAGAAAATGTAAAAGAAATAGATTTTCTCTGCATAATGCACAGTTAATGCATACTGACCTCAGAGAAGGTAATGCTAATAAATTAAGCTTTCAGGTTTAGACTAGCAATAGGTGTGCCCTAGTAACATAGGCATGGCATAGATAGCATGAATCTGTGTCCAAGCAAATATCTTTTAATTAAAGACAACTTACCTGAATGTATTTAGTGACAAACTAAAACCATAATTCTCAGGCTTCTCTTATAAAAGCCCAGTATAACTGCTCTGTGCATGTACCTCCAAGGAACAGAGAAGAATTAATCTAACATTCAGTTAGACAGTATATGTAATGTAGTCAGGGATGTTAAAATTGATTTGGTCAGATGTAATGAAAGAGAAGAACTGCACAAAATGAAGCGATTGGCCAAATCATCAGGTCTGTTTTGCCAGTTTTCATGGTGCAGACTGAATCAAAAATAAATATTCTACACTGGAAAGGGACAAAATCTTAAAAAAGGTATGCCACTGGACTAAATCTGTGGCATACTGCTGCATTATCATGAGCTGCAGCTATCTCGAGCCTGACAGATTACATTGCAGGATGGTATATATGTACATATCTGTATGTAAAAACTTCTATTTGCCATTTTTATATCACGCAGCATTAAATAAGCAACATTCATAACTGGTTTACTCAGTTGCTCCATTTGAAATACAAAATAACTATTGAAACAAATCTTTTCTATTGCTTTTAACATCTACCTGCTGCCTGATAAAAATTTAAGATGCAAGAAGAATACCCAAGGAAAAAGTAGTTCTATACCCAAGGAAAAAATAGTTCTATACACAGACTTATGTTATATACGTGACTGCTGAAATAGCACCATAATGGTGTTAATATTTCACTTATTACAACTGAAAACACCACCTGTGCTTTGGAAGTATTTACTTTTCCTGAGTTTATTGACAAAACTATACAATACTGAAAGGTTTAATGTAGGCTTGTCAGGGATACATTATTTTTTCTTCAAGTTTTATATGTTTCTGGAGAGGAAGGGAAAAAAAAGAAAAAAAAAAAAAAGAAATTCCAGGAAGCTTTTATTGAGGTCAACAGAAATATTTCCATTGGCTTTAAAATGGACTTATATGCTTCAGGCTTTACTGGGTGTCTAAGGCAAACTTGGTTCATGACTGATTGAAGAATTGGAAGCAATTCAGAACTCACCACTGAACTAAGTAAAGAAGCTATACATTATGCATCTAGGGCTCAAAATGGAAGCAAGAAGCTGCTAGACATCAAAGGGGAAAAAGAATCCAGTTACCTAATCATCTAAAAGATGAACTTGTGTCCTGCATGTCAAGCATGTTAGAGATATGTCACTGAAGTAGCTCAGAAGTGCATTTTTGCTTTATTCTCATATGACATTGCTTGAAATATTACTCAAGTGTGAAATATTAATGAAGTTACCTTCATGATGTCCATTTCAGACAAGATTGAAAGAGAGGGATGGAATGCATTATCCTAGTGTTTCTAATCAGGAATTTAAGAGCAGCTGTTGTACATGTTCCTTCAGTCCAGTGCAATGTCCTCTGTGGATTTTTCAGGTTTTTGGCTCGAGAAGAGTCCACAATGAATTGTTTCTTACCCACAAGCAGAGGAGCAGCTTGAAGATATCTGAGGCTGGAATGTGTGTGTATTTTGCAAGGCAGAATACATTTGTCTGTACAGAGCCTTAGCAAATTGGATTCCTATTCAACACGGGCATCTCTGTGTTGCCATTGCCTCTGTGCTAGTGTTCATGGCTGGAAGAGGCTTAAGATAGAGACATGGGTACAGGTTAAGACAAATGCCTGGGCATAGAAAGGACCACAGATTTTACCCTCTTTAAAGCTAATGCTCTGTCTCTGTATATTGGGAGATCTGGAAACCCTATTTTATAAGACACTATACTGAATCTAACATAAGGATGCTGAAGAAAAGTGTTTTCAGAGCTTAAAGCTTTACTTATTTAAGCTTAATTAAAGTTCTAAAGCATCCAGATAGACTTGGCATCTGGACTCCTGCAGAGCATGTAAAAATGCCAGCCTAATACCCTGTCCATTTTCAGTAGTTTCAAAACATTTTTGTTTTCTTCAGCCTGCTTCTCCTCCATGCCAATGAAATAGCACCTAAAATGCATTACCACAAGTCTTCCATATTTCAGGTGATGTTTATTTCCATGTAAATATTCCTCAGAAATGACAGTAGGTATCATTATAATTATCTTTCCCTAACTTTCATTGCAGTCAGTCTTCCAAAGCACCATTTCCTATATTGTAAATCAAAGGGACCCAGTACATTTTTACATCTTCCAGCCAATAACATTACCATGGCTGAATGGGGAATTTTTTGTATATCTAACTCTTTCACTTTAGTGCTGAAGAATGTGCCTTTCTTGCATTGAATCTGTGCGGTGCTCTGCAAGCATATTGCACAAATTCATGAAATTTCAGGTTTGTAGCCGACAAACAGAGGAAATAAGACTAACAGATAATGAAGCTGAGCTAAAAGCTCCACAGGGTGGTAACTTGGAAAGATTCCTAAATGGCCTCATTATCTACCATAGCTCTAGCTAACCAGACAATTAGAAACTGCCTCCGTGGTGGCTTAAAACCAAGAGAAAAGGGTTGGCTGGTAAAGAGAATGGAGAAAGATGTTCAGTGATTTTAGGCTTCTGTAGAAGCAGAAATGCTGCTGGTCATCAGAAAGCAGCTTGTGGCATCCTGAGAGAAATGTACTCTGAAAAGAGAAAAAAGTGAGCTGAGACCTCATTTTCTTCTCCTAGGAAAAAGAGGAATACAAAAGGTCTGACAGGAAAGAAGCCCAGCTCAATGCTGGCCACTGGCCCACTCAGAGCAGGAATTGGAGTTGCTACCTCTGAAGGGAGCCAACTGTGTGAAAAGAGAGGATAAGCTTCGTTAAAAGCCCCACTTCAACAAACGTATTCAAAGATCAGAGAAAACAACAGAGAGCCTGTCTGAGTCCCCCTCACAGAGTAGCTATCAGTACAGGATCCTCCTGAAGGAGTTTGTCCCAGGTGTGGACAAGGAAAGATGTGCAAGGAGCCCATGGTAGTGTAGATATATGAATATGGAAAGGGTCTGCATTAATAGGTCTCAACCTTCATCATTCTGTCATCACTTTTTTTTCCTTCAATTTCAGGACACCTGTGTGTTGAGAATAAGCCACCTGTTCTTCTGAGGACAGATCCTATTTTTTCACCAGAACAATTTAAGAACTTGGACCTATAATTTCTGCGTCCCAGAGGCAGAAACTTTTACCTTCCAGAGGTTTTTTTACTTTAAATTTGGTTTTTGTTTTGTTTTGGTTTTTTCCTCTGGTATACATTTTAACATTTCCTGCATTCAGGTTTTCAATGCTCTGATCATGCAGGTCTATTTAGTAAAGGAAAGCTACTGCCAACAGATGGATCACAAAAGCTTATGTGCTGTCTAATGAAACCAATCTTTCTAATTTATTTTTCCCTGCAGAATGTTTTTATGCTTTCCTCATTTCTTTAGAGTGTAACTCTCAAAATCATCTGTTTGACCATGTTCCCAGGGTGGTATTTGTGATATCATAAAATATAAACATAAAAAAGATAGCTATGCTTAATTTAAAAGTCAGGCAGGTTTCACAGGTGTTGCTGAAGAGCCTTTAATTATTTTTAAATGACACAATAGCATCAGAATTACTGCTACCTTGGATGAATATTCATGAATGGATTACGTATTGTAGTAGTGCTGAGTGAACTTCAAAAGGCTTAGAGTAAAGTTCTGATGCAGTGAAGTATTCAAAGGTTTGGATGCTTATCTGAAACAGGTAACTTGCCTCTAGGTGTGACTGTCAGGCATGAAACTGAGAGGTTTGAAATCAGCACAAGTTAGACCTCTGACAAAAAAATCTAGGGCTAAGTCACTGACTAATTAATGAAAAAAACCCAAAATTGGCTGTAATACATAGGTCACCTAAAACAAGAAATCCCCGTGAAACCCGTTTTCAAGACTTCACACTACTATAATTCAATGACCTGTGTACATCCTTCAAGATTAACGAAAATTTTCCCACCATGACCACAGAGTTTCTTCTCTGTCTTGAAGAGCTAAGGTGATAACCTACATTTCTTCATCTACAGGCAGCATTCAATTGCTTGTCTGGACTTGATGGAACCAAAGATCTGTTTTACACAGAAAAAAAATCAGTTCATGAAAATAGCTGCAATAGGATAACTAGGAAAAAAAAGTAATATTTCACCTATTTGATGTAACTTAATTGCAATGACAAATGACAGATCTTGCTTGTCTTTGTAGTAACAACAATAAAGATGTAATCCCCTTTAAGTGTTTTCATCTCAGACTTTCCTGGGAAGTATTTGTGAATGTGTCCTGGATGTGGTCAGTGCATCTGAATGTCAGTGGGGTCAAGTAGGATGTTATATCCATCTTCAACGAAAACCATCTTCAGGGCAAACTGAAAAGCAGATTTGCTTCCACTGAAGGCACATAACTCTATAGATTTAATAATGGGAAGCTCTAGGAGACAGCTCATAGCTCAGTAGAACTAAGTCCTGTATTAACCAACTTTCATCCATGCCAGACTATCCTGAATCTATTTAATTAATTCAGTAAAGTATGGTGACTGAACGTTAGCCAAAGTTTTTTATCTCCAGTCTTTGATATCAGTCACATTTCTTTCATTGTGCCCAGAAATTTTTGAGCCTTTCTTATTTACCCTGGATGGATATTAAAGAGGTACTAATCTCTTCTAATACTACTTTTTTTTTTTTCTTCTTTTCCTAAAGAAAAAGTACATTTCTTTTGTCAGGCAGGACTTTAGTATTCAATGTCTTCTTTTTACCCCATGGAAGAAAGCAACCATAGAATTTACCGTACTTGATTAAGACCATTGGTGTTGGTGTCCTGTTTCTGAGGATAGCTAGGAATTGATTCTTGATAAAAAACCTGTGGAACAGCAACAACACAATTGTAATTATCTCAGTTTTGCAGCTTAGGTAAGGAGGAAGTTCAGAATTATTTCCTATCTTTAAGTAATTGACTAAGATCTTAAAAAATTAATTAAACTTTTAGTCTCAAAGCTACCAGCTGAAAACTCTTCTTTACTGGCTACATGTAGGATTAGACAAGTACAGAGGAGTTCACTGCTGAAAGGAGTACCTTCAACCTTCCAAAAATACAGTGAAGGAATGGGGAGCTGGTTAGGGTTTGTATGGGTTTTTTTCTGAAGGAAATACTGAAGTGCATTCACTCAACAGCAAGAAAAATATCAAATTCCCATTCTTGTGGGAATACTATATTCTCAGACTATTAAAAAAAATCAAAAGTAAGATTAAAGGTCAGGCTTTTTTTTTTCAGGCACAGACAGGCCAATAAAAATCTGTGCAAATTACTGGAGATAGAGTATGAATTTCCTTCCAGTACTGCACTGCCACAGTGGCTTCACTGCAGTCAAATGAGCAGCTCTGAACCGACACGTGGGGGAAGCAAGATCAGGATCTTGCCAGTGATGACTGATGCATTTTCAACCTGGAAAGCTGAAATATGAACCGACAGCAGTTTTCCCAGATGAAAACAGATAAACTCATTGAATCTTCTGGCAAGGCTCCACTGTTTCATCAGTTAAGCAAATCATTTTGTTATTCATTGGAAAACAATGAAATGTACCAGAATGAAAAAATGCCAGCTCCTCCATGAAAATTTAATACGTTACATATGTATTCATAAGAAGTAGGATCATTATCAGATTTTATGGGTTTTTTTTCAGTGGCTTTTGCTGTTTTAATGAGGTGCTAGACTGACACAAACTGTCTGGTTTGTGTAACACAAGTCCTGTGAGGAATTTGAACCTTATGTCCCCTGGAGTTCCTGTACTTGCGGGAATCCTTCAGTTAAGGAAGGTTGCATGCGTGACTCCCTTACGTGTCTTGACCTAAAGGAACTTCCTTGTAATTTTCAGCCTATATAACATTTTACCCTTAAAATAAGAGCCTTGACATTTTCATGCCCTGACCTGACTTTGTTTTGTATCTATACATTTCATTTGAGTGCTCCATTTTACAGTTCCTTGGACACAGAAACACCAATTTATACACACTTACAGTGTTATACTTATTTTTATGACTAGGAATAAGCACTTCCCTGCTATTTAAGTTTTTCATTAAGTCTCTTTCAAGCTAAGCCACTGTTTCCTACTGTTGTGTACATTTCATCTGCTTTTCACACCCTGTCTTGGGCATTGTATTTGTGGCATGGCACTGCTGAAGTGCCTGGTAAATTCAGAGATTCTCCTGTGAGATGTAAAAGAGTCCCTCTCCTCCCAAGCTTAAGGGGAAACCTCACAGCTCACATTTCTGCATTGCATTCACTGGAATCACCATGACAGGGTTCCATTTGAAAGCATTTGACGTTTCACAAGATGTTCAAGCCTCACTGCACCCTATCAGTTAAGACAGCAGAGGAGTGACACCTGCAGACTAGTATTTTCTTTCCTTAAATGTGTTCAGTTTGAATAGGGATGCAAAAAAGATCTGTGAGCTGCAGGCAATCCCAGGCAAGCAGTTAGAAGCAGTGACATAGAGAGGTAGAGGAAAAGAGGATGTTAATGGTTTTGGTTGAAAAGAAAGTGACTGGAAGCTAAAGATGAAATGAAAATACCATCTCAGTCACAGAGTAAGACAGAAAATACTATGCATATAATTTTTAAGAACTGAGAACCAGTGTTTGCTTTTCATTTGTAAACCTTTATCTTTGGCCCAAGGAGGTTCATGAGGTACTTGTAAGAAACAATACAGAAAAGTGAGCCCACGTCAGTGAGCTTAAATTTACTATAGAATAGTCTGTAATTTCAGTGGAAATTTTATTTTTCAAGGCAAACTAGACATTGAAAATCATTGGTTCAGTGGTATCACTTTGAGTGTCTAAACTATGGTGTTATGGTGGTTTAGTACTATGACATTACCTTGAGGAGAAGCAGAGCAAATTGTGCTGGTTCAGTTTTAGATGGCTGCACATCTCAGAGACCCCACCCCAAACACTGCATCTCATGAAGAATGCTGGTGAAGATTTCCTTTGGCCTTCATCCAGTAAGTATAGCAAAGTGTATTCTTTCAGAGTAAAGGAAAGGGGAAGGCAGGGCAAATAACAAGGGAGGGACTGGTGTTGTGTTTTGTTAGGTTTTGGTTTTGGTTTCGTTTTGGGTTTTTCCGTTTGTTTTTGGTTTTTGGGTTTTTTGGTTTTTGTTTGGTTTGGGTTTTTTGTGGGTTTGGTTTTGTGTGGGTTTTGTTTGTTGTTTGGTTTTTTTTGTGGGGTTGTTTCATTTGGTTTGGTTTGTTTTTTTTCTGTACAATTTATAGGGTAGGTGGAGATACTTTTTGGCTGAATTCATGGTTGTCTGTGAATAAGGAGCAGTAATTGCCAAAAAAGTCACTAGAAACAAACCTGTTAGTTGTACTTTGCCTGGAGTCATTTTAAAGTCATTTACAAATACTTTGAACCTGAAATTTCCTGGTGTAATTATAGATGTTTCTGCAGTGATTGCAGAGTGTGCACCTCTGAACTCAGGCTAAGACCTTCAGGTCTTCTGAGTAAGAGGCAAATTACACATCCAGGTGCAGATGAAGGTACAACAGAGCATTCAAATCTTATTAGATAACAAAAAGCAGATTTAGGATAGAGCTGTACATATATTCAGTGATTCTGCAGAGACAATGCTAAGTGTAGTTTGTGGAGTTATTTTGGGAGGTTTTTTGTTAGTCATTTTTGGTTTTTCATAAGAAGGAACTGGAATCAAGACAACACAAACCAAAATACTTTTTAACTTGAAGTATACCTGAGTGGGTGTACTCACAGAATAAATACAGAATTCTATATAAGTATTTCTAACTTTCTTTCTTTTGGATCCCTTCTTATTTTTGTGTCAGTAAAGATCCATGTGAAGAGGAAAACGGAGCTATCTTGCAACCCTAGTAGTCCTGCATATTTATCACAAAAGATTAAAGGTCCTATGTATTTGCATTTCTCAGTAATAATGTGTTATATTCATTCTACACACAGGGTTGTTTTCCTATTGTAACAGAAGTCACATATTTGCTTTCTGAATAAAATATCTGATTAAATACTACTTATTCACTAATTTTATGTACACAGTGCATGTTGATGTTTAAAGCAACCATAGATTCAAGGAAAATCTACCCTATCTGTTGGTGCAACTAAACCTAAGATGAACATATACAGTTCCTCTTTTGCATGCAAAATCCCACTGAAAATTCCAGTTTTGATGAAGCAGTAAGTGAGGAATCTGAAGGAGCACAGTTCTCAGCTATGGCCATTCAGCCAGAGAAACAGCCTTGATACCAGGACATACACAGATGTTCAGAGTGCAGCTGAAATTTGGCAGAAAAGCAGAACAGCGGTACAGAGGCAATTAGGTGTTCCTAAGAGCAGGCAGCATATACAGATCCAGACCTGAACATTTAGGAAACAGGAATAGGCAGCCCTGTGATCATGCTGTTCCCTGAGGAGTGTCACTCTTACGAATCACATAATCTTTTTGTTTGCCCACTCAATTGCACAGTTTGTTGTACACTATAAGCTCCCAAAGCAAACTCCTCCGTACCTCCCTAACCATGGGCAAAATGTTTCTTCTTCAGGGGGAGAAAAATGCTGATCCACAGATGAAATACTCTCTCCGATATGTCAGGGAGGTTGAGAAGGTGGGCTGCTCTTCTTGTCTTCCTACAAAAAGATAACACTGTTAGGGAAGACAGGAAAGAGGAAGAGAGTGGTTCCATACCTAGATGTCCACAAGCTTTGTTTTCTTTCCTATCCAAAGTAAAATGGGGACCTTCAAAATCATACATCCAAAACGAAACTAATCCCAAAGACACTAAAGACAGAGTAACCAACTACTGCTTTGAACTATGAAATGACTAGGAGACAGAACATGAATATGGGTTTCCTACAATGGTGTAATTTCCAGTCTGTTGGTGAGAGTGCAGTGCTTGTTTCCTCTCTCTCCAGAAACTCTTCTAGGATCTCAGGAACTCACTTGGTGAAATTCTTATAGAAAAAAATCAATTTCACTGTCATCATACAAAAAAATTTGTTGGGAAAAAAGCTCATTTCTTTTTGATTGGTCCCAGGACACTTCAGCAGGCTAAAAAATAAAAAATACAAAAACCACCAAAAAACCACACAAGCTAAGAACACACAAGGTAATAGTATGAAACTGCTTGGAAAGGCTGTTTAATACAGCCTCACATAAAAGGAAGACTACTATTTCCAGAGCAGTTATTTAGGTTTCTAAATTCCCAGCCATATCTCTTCATATTCGGCAAAGAACATAAAATATGATGAGACAGTTGTGTTTGCGCATATACAAGTCCAGTTTCTGGACCCTGAAAAAGACAAAGGGATGCAACACCAATGACTTAGGCTGAGTCCAAAGAGAAGTCAAAGCAATCCCTCTTCACTTCAGGAAGCAGCTCTTCAAAGCGCAGGTTAAGGTGAGCTTGCATCACCAACCACCACCCCATGCTTCATAGTGTTAAGGGATTGAAAAGTAAATTTTCCAGAGCACCTAAATTACTTAAATTTCATAGTCCTTTCAAAAAACAATGAGAGGGAGACTTTTGAGTCACTTAAGTCTGTTTTAAACCTCAATTCTATGCCTAATGCTTTTTAAATACATGGATATAACATTTTTGTACACATATAGACATGTATATATACTTTAATTAAGAGCTATGAAAAAAGGAATATAAAGTAATAATAAGCCTCCAACCTTGAGGTTAAATATTAATTTTCTTTTCAAGAGGGAGAAGAACAAATATGGGCTTTCATATTTGAAATTTTTTATCTACATTTCTGTGTCCTCAGCCTGACACTTATGAAATACTTATTCAAGTACATTAAATTTTAATGGTAATTAAACACTATTTTTCCTTGTGTGGTGGTTTTGGATGGGTTAGGGTTAATTTTGTTCATAGTAGCTAGTATGGGGCTAGGTTTTGGATTTGTGCTAGAAAGAGTGTTGATAATTCAGGGATGTTTTAGTTATTGCTGAGAGTTCTTACCCAGAGTCGGGGCTTTTTCTGCTTCTCACACTGTCCCACTTGCAAGTATGATAAGGGTGCACAAGGAGCTAGGAGGGGACACAGCTGGAACATCTGATCCCAACTGACCAAAAGGATACCCCATATGACATGATACTCACCAATAAAATAAGGAGATTGGCTGAGGGGCTGTTGCTCGAGGACTGTCTGATCAGTTGGTGTTGAGCAATTTTCATTTGCATCTCTTTTTTTTCTCAGTTTTTATTTCTCTCTCTTTGTTATTTTCCTATTCATCACAATTGTTATTATAATTATTTATTTTATTATTAACCCACAAGTTTTCCCACTTACCCTTCCAATTCTTTTCCCCTCATCCTGCTGCGGGGGGCGGGGGGGGGGGTTGGGGGGGGGACAAGGGGGTGTGTGATGCTTTGTTGCATTCTGGGGTTAGACCACAACACTCTTG
>WUAM01000143.1:4776193-4825225 GCA_024336885.1 Actenoides hombroni | reverse complement strand
CTTCAGACAGTGCAGTTAGAAGAACTGAGCTGAAAAGTAAAATCACTGAACAGAATTAGTTCTGTTCTCACTCAAACAAGGACATACCCCAATATACTATTTACTTGCATAGAAAAAAAAAAAGGTATTGAAAATATTTTCAGAGATATCAAGCAAAGAAATTAATAATAGGGTAATCCCAAGAGGAATTACTGATAACAAGAAGTAGTATATTCACCATGAGCTGTCTCTACGGTCTTTTGCTTTACAGATTCACGTAGAGCAGTAGAAATCGAAGTGACAGTTCATAGGAATATGCCAAATCCAAACTGCTATTCATTATTTAATTTCTGCATCTAAAGCAGGTAAATCTCTATGCAAGGTACTACATTAATAAAATTTTCAATATATCAAATATGTGTTTGCATTAAACTGTCTAATCTATGGGCAGTTTGGCAAATTCGTTATGTTTTTTTCTTCAACAATGGCTCTTATGTTTCAATAGTCATGGAGGTTAATTTCAGACTCACATTCCTGCTGAAATTCAACCTTCACATATGTCCCAGCTACCTGCCTCCAATTCCTCCCCAACACAGAATGTTGTTAAGGGTCACCCTTCAGGTGTTATTTTTCATATCCATTGTTTTTTCCCTGTCTGAGTCACATACCATCATTCCTTCCATTCACAGAGGCTTTGTATGGGACAGCAAGTCACTTCAGACCTTTTGTCACACACTTCATCTACCTCCCAAGCCTTGAAATTTCTCACACAGTCTAATTGGCCTGACAGTGTGCTCTCCGGGGCTTCTCCAATAAGAGCACACTTTGAGTTTCATCTGTCTTGCAGGACACTTCTCCTAAGAGCTAAAGAACAACTTTTAGAGTAAAAATACTGAAGTCTAATGAGATTTCTTTTTATTTTTCTGGGGAAGATATTTCTCAAGAGTAAGATTTGTTGAAGACATGACAGGTTTTTAGTTTAAAGCTTTTGAGTTTTGCCTTATGCTAGTTTCCTCTGGCAAGTCATCATGATACTGATGAAAACACTCTTTGTCTCCACCTATATTATGTTGTCCATGGGTGAATCTGATCACAAAGCCAGAGCGCTTGCTTATTTCAGCAGACTAGCAATCCTACAGAGCTGAGCAGCTAACACAGGGATGGATTTCCTGGATAGTGATCTCATTTTTCAAAGTAACATATAAATGCATGTGCCTGAAAGATTTTCTAATTTGCTGACTCTTCTCAGGGATGAGGGAGCCTTAGCCTGCTTGATGGATTTTGAAATGCTCTACAAAGAAATTGACTCAGGTTTTTTAACACAATTTTTTTCACCTGCACAGATACTTGGAACATTGCTCCTTTATATTGTTTGTGTGTTGCCACCCTTTTCTTCCTGATCCATTTCTCTCATGTCTTGAAAGCTGCAGGTTCTCCTTGTTTACACAGTCCCTAAGCACTAGATAGGCACTTGGGTGGCTCTTCTTGCGCACTACAAACTGTTTTCTTTTAAGGACCTGGACACAGGAGTCCTTACAGCAAGACAGATAGCTATCCTGGCAACCATAAGACATCAAAGCAGAGAATCGCATGTTCTGTTGCCACTTGTCAAAGATGTGACTTTATTGCCAACCCAGCTTCAGGGCACATTAATTCAGTTGTGCATTGACTGCAAATGAGCAGTAATGGTGAAATGCTTTATGGGATGGTGAAGAAAGGTTTAATGAGACCTTACCTGTTACCACAGGGAAGTCTGAGTGACAGCAGCATTTCCTGGGCCGTGGCACCATTCCTTGGTGGAACTCTGTCTCTGCTCCCTTCTCCCTGCTACCCTGTCTCCCTACTCCCCTCCCCTCTGCTGAGCTCTGCAGAACTAATTTCTTCTGCTCAGCCAGGTACTTCAGTCTTCCCTCACCCTGACCTCTCCTGCTTGTTGCAGAATAAAAATTGCCTCAACCTAGTTTATGTTATCAATCACTTCAATGCAAATAACACATTCTTTGTAACAAAGTCAGTGTCTTCACATTTCTTTGCTTGCCATCTTAGCAGTCTGTATTGTTTTGTAGGTCTAGGATGAAAAAGGAGTTAGTTTGGATTTTTCAAATTATTTTACATTTTCCACCAAAACATTGAGATTGAGATTCTTAATATATATTATGAAACATTTTAAATTACTTTTGTTATAGCAATGTAGTTTCTTTCTACCACAATACTCATCTTTCCAGTCTTTATATTCTTTCAGTAAAAATGTCACAGCCTTGTTTGGGGTGAAAATAGGAATTAATTAGATTACCTACTGAAAAGGTCCAGTTTCCCTCTATGAACTCTGTTTGAAGAAACCTAAGGTTTAGCCCATATTTAGTTAGTTAGAAAATATCTGGTCTCAATTAGCAATTTATCTTTCTAACACTACTCTCTTATGCAACTTCTTTCTTGCAGCTGTGGATGTTTTATCATTGGCAATAAATAAAGCCTGTGTGATGCTACCTATGTATCTTATACAGTCTTCAAGGATTTAAAGAGTTACAAAGAAAGCATAGTTCTGTACTTTTCAGGCAGCCCTTTATCTGCAATGAATAAATAAGAGGTTAATCAACAAGATACTCTTTCAGATTTTCTCTTCCTGTCACAGAAGATGCAAGTTGCCATCCAGACACCTAGCTGCATAGTTTCATAGGACGGTTTCCAGTTTCAGCATAAAAAAGCTTTATATCTTTTACCACAAGATATGAAGTTAGAAGTTTTGGCCCGTATCTGATTAAAGTTGAAACGAAAAGCTCATTGTCTTTCCACCAAGAGTGACCAAGCCTCCTTATGTTGCAGCACTAGAGTAGGATGACTTCTTCAAGCTAAACAAACTTGTGAAATGCATTTTAAAAATTGGTGTTGAATTATTTTTTTCTTTGTGAAATAGTGACAGTCTAACAGTTGTTTCAAAACTCTTTACACCCAAGAATATCATTCTAGATAACTGTTTATGATACAGACTTCAATTTTTTTAAAGCACATGGCTATACCCTTCTCTCTTGCAAAATTTGTTAGTGTATGGGATAGAGAAATTTTGGTACCAAGTACTAATTCTTCCCACACTGGGTATTCGTCTTTTTTTTTTCAATGAGAAAAAAAGTTAAAAGTTTGCACTCAGAATCATGAAATCCTAGAGATTCAACTATATTTTTCACTGAATGGAATTTTAATGTCACTGTTAATAATGTAATCCTTTACCCTTTATTTTAAGTAATATATTTGACATATATATGTACATAAAATGTTTCCAGGCCCCAGATGAAAATTAACTTAAAAAAAAAAGGTTTTCTTCTCCTACTGGAGAAAAGGAGAATATAGACTGTGGCAAGCATAAATATTCACTAGAATTTCATTTTGGTAGAATTGTGTATAAAGCTTTCAGTTGCATCATTTTTCATTTCTTTGTAGTCTGCTCTTGTTAGTGATAGAAACTGGTTCACACAAATATAATTACAGGAAGATGGGAGGGTAGTGAGAAAAAAAATTTAAATGAGCAACCCTGACAAAATATGTTATCTTGTCCTTGAAAGACTGAGGGAACTGAGAAGGAACATAACAGGTATTTAAAATCTAGCCACAAAATATTGTACCAGTTTGCATCCTTCTGTCATCCTAGTGCTGTGATGACTGGTCTTGCCATGTGGCCATTGCCCCTTCTGCCTTTGCTCCCTAGGCACTGTGTCCTGAAAGTGACTGGGAATCAACATGTTTCAGTCCACAGAGGGACTGAAGAATTCACATACAAAAGAAACAGTCAAAGCAAGAAACACACCAAAAAACCTAGTTGCATAGGCCTCTATTTCTTTCTTTTTTTCTGTCAAAAACAATCTCAAATTTAGATGGAAGATGAGTTCTCAAGGGAGCATAATACAAGCCTTTCTGGCTTTAATTCCCTATCCCCATAGCTCTGGCATACATATAGACCTGACTTCAGAGAGTGGAAATGTTGGTATCTGGATGCTATAAATTCAGTTCACCCTTGGAAAAGCTGACTTTAATATCCCACTGAAGGCAGCTTCTGCTGAAGTGCTGCAAATCCCTCATGAGATGGATGACACACCCAAAGATTTCAGCTCACACGTCCATGGGAAGCCATCTGGAAATTCAGAAACCCTCATCCTCCCTTCACCCTTTCTTCCTCCTTCTCTACTAGCCCAGCTCTCAGCAGCTTGTTCACACAGTGTGGTCCTGACAGTCTTGTATACTCCAAAGCCAAGACACCAGCACAACCACGCTACCTCACAGCTCCATGGTCATCTTGGTCCCATAACTGTAGGCGAAAAATGGATGTCCAAAAGAGAATGGGAGAGGCTCAACAAAAAAATGGCAAGACCTGAAACCTTGTTTGATCAGAAGATTAATCAAAACCAATATATCTTGGCATAGTTTTGGAGAAGCTGGCCCTTCAAAATGAAAATTTCCCAGGTGTTTTGATTTTTTTTCCCAATCTGTTCTAATTTGCTGCACTGAGTCTTTGAAGGATAAATCAGATGGAAAAGCTGAAAAAAAAAAAAAGAAAAAAAAAAGATTAGTAACATAACTGAGTGAACTCAAATGGGCAGGTTTTCTATAAGCATCAGCAACTCTATAACAATTAGGGCAACTGGAAAATTTTAAGTACTGTGAGTGTGCTGGATGGATATTCTGGGAGGGGAAAAGGGTATTTTTTAAAGGTTTTCTCTATACCCAGTATTGTACTTGATCATTTGTGAAAAGAGCAGTTTGCTCTTTCTCTTGCTCAAGAAAAAGGGTTCTGAGATGGGAAAAATTAAATAGAAGAGCTAAAGTGGATGAATCTGAAGTAACAACCCTTAATAACTTAAGCGTGAGCAGCACTGCTATATCATTTACAGCTTTACTCATTAAAAATAAGTAGATTATATTTTCAAAACTAAGCAATGATTGTTTTCTGGACTTTTAAATTTAGACCCTGATTTTCAAAAAACAACACACTGAGACTTCAAAAATGTTGGCACTTTAGAAGGCATTGTCTATGGGAAGGTGTTTTGTTTTGTTTTGTTTTGTTTTGTTTCTCTATTGTTTTGGTTTTTTTTTTCTTTTTTTTTTTTTGTTAGTACAGGAGTTATTTAATGACTACCAGAAAAATAATAAAATTGACATAAAGGTTCACCCTATCATAAATAAGGGTGATTTAAGAGGTAAAATTAAGGTATAAAATAGGCAGAGCTTGCTTAAATAACTTTGTAATAGCTGACAAATGCAAAACTGCAGGGAAAAGGAAAGATAAGAACTGCTCAAGATACTATAGCAAGCTGCAAAATGAAATACAGCAAAGTTTTATTTAAAATTAGATTTTGTGTAAATTACCTTAATAATACAGATTGATTAGATCGAGAAATCGTGTTGTAGCAGAAGAGCAACACTGATAAAGCACTGGAGAACTTGCTGCAGAGACCAGTCTTGCTTTGCCACTGTGGTTCTCCAGTATCTATCAAGATTCACCAGTAGCTATCCTTTTCCCTCTCCACAGCTTTTGTGATCCTGCTTCCTGTGAGCCTTTGATATATTAAATAATGTTTCTTATCAATTGCAGTTTCAAAACATTCTAAAGTTTTATCATCCTGCCTTTAACATCTGCACAGATGTTGTCCACCTGACCACCAATTACATCTCAAACTGACTTTCTAATCAAAAGGCTCTGAGCTGGAGTCTGCTATCTGGACCAGCAGGCACACTTGTACGTCGGGAGAGGGTCTCTCAGAAGCACCCTTGTCATAGTTTGAGCCCACCCAGCTAACAACAAACCACCACACAGCTGCTCACTCACTCTCACCCCCCTGCGGTGGGATGGGGAGGAGAAAATACAACAAAAGGCTTGAGGGTGATAAATAAAACCACATCTTAAATAAATACACCTTTCCCTTACCCCTCCTTTCTTCCCCAGCCCAGCTCTCCTACCTCCTATCCCACAACAGTGCTGGGAGGCTTGGAATGGGACTTCCCATCAGTCCCAGTTCCATGCTGCTTCTGCCACTCCTTGTTCCTCAGGGAGAAATCATCTGACAGTCCTTCCTTGCAACTATGTGGCATCCCTCCCACAGGACACGGTCCTCCATGAACTTCTCCAACTGGTGCGGGTTCCTTCTTCACTATGAGGGTGATGATACACTGGAACAGGTTGACTAGGGAAGCTGTGGATGGTCCATCAACTAGATGTGTTCAAGACAAGATGGGATGAGACTGTGAGCAATATGATCTAAGGGGAGGTGCCCTGCCCATGGCAGGGGGGCTGGAACTAGATCATTTTTAAGGTCCCTTCCAACACAAATCATTCTATGATTCTATGAAGCTACCTGGAAATGGCAGCTATATAAATGTCAAGGGTTAGGGCTGGGACAGACACTAAATAAATAACAGATGCTCCCTATTAACACCACTGCCTTCCCAGACAGGATGAGGAAGGAAATAAGGGATATAGACTTATGGATTGGAAAACAAAACTAAACCAGCTTTAATTAAAATAATATCAATAATATGAAATATATATAAATATATACAAAACTAGTATTGAACCCAATCACCCTGATGGTAGTTACATCACCATCGCCACTTATACTTTGGAGCAGACACTAAGAAATCCCAGACAGGACTCAGTGGCAGATGGGAAACAGATTCAGCAGCTGGATTCAGGAAAGAGATTCAGGAACACACAGATTGGGATCAAAGGCAGGACAGAGTCCTCCTCTGATGCTGGCTGTTGAAGAAGAGAGCTTGAGCCTTGTGATCCCTCAGCTTTATAATAAATGTGAAAATGTGAAATACAGGAAATGGATCACCTTGTTGGTCAGTTTAGGATCACCTGTCCTGTCTGCTCCTCCCCACTGGTGTGTCCTTTTACTTTCTGCACCCCGCAACATGGCACACAGTGACCTTGGTCTCCACAGGAGCAAGTCTAAGCAAGAACCTTTCTGCATACCAATTCTTGGTAGTAACTATAAACATGGAGTGTTATCACTGCTAGAAGCAGACACTGTCTGTGAACATACACTGTTAACTTCATAAATTGCAGTTACTTAAAAGAGACTTAGTGGAAAATTAAAATCATTGAACAGAATTAGTTCTGTTCTAGCTCAAACCAAGGCAGTAACTCCAGTGAAAAGGCAAATAAATGGAGTCATGATTGTTCAAAATGAAAATAATTAATTCGTACTTTGCTATAGATCAGCTCTGACTGCAGGAGCAGCAGAACAGGGTAGATACTATGTTCCTGAAGGGAAAGGGGCAAAATATCTATTTAATAACATAGGATTTAATTTGTTTTGATATAAAAGAGATATGATCAACAGAATAAACAGGAATAAGTTTAACTACATGTTTTTTCCTCACAGAAATAAAAAAATGAAGTCCTCAATACAATTCTATTAGGACTGAAAGATTTTGATTTATGTGAACAAGCTCTGTACTAGGCTAAAATCAGAGATTGTGGACATATAACTTGGTTTCCTTGGTTATGTTTTCCACCAACTTCTTAATTTCAGATAATATTTAATGTCTGAATACACTCAGAATTCTTTTGAATGCAAAACTTCTTTTACAATCTCTTCTTAAAAATAGTTATTTTGGGATTACCACTTGTTAAAAGGTTATGCTGGTTACGGTACATTCATAACCTTGATGCAGGAATGTTTGCAACTGGACTTTCACTGAGGGCTTCATTTTGAACTACTCCAAAATAGTAACACTAGAAGTCACTGGAAAAAAAAAATAAAAAAAATTGTGAGGATTTTCCCGAGAAGCCTTAGATTAGAAATTTCCAACTTCAGGAAAATTATTCATCAAGATTTTGAGAAATGAAAAATATGTAAAAATATGTTTTTCTTCATTTTTATTGAATTCTTAATTTTGACATTTTGAAAACAGTAACTCATTGCAGAAATTTCTCTCACCTCACATTTTAATGAGATTGCTTTTTATTACTTCCTCTCAACTTAAGGAACAGGACTGGATCCTCTTAAAGATATTTCATCCAACGTGAATATAGGAAATATTGAAAAGGTTGACATTTTTCTACTATAAGAAAAGGGAGGTCAAACTTTCATTCCACGTCACTAATTTCTTAGGAGCAGGATAATATAAAAGGGAGCACAGAGAGTCTCTGAAAATAATAAGGATTTTTTTGTTAGCATTTTAATATACTTTTTTATATGAAATTTACTTTAAAAAATCTTCAAAACATCAGACAAAAACAGTCCTTATAGGTAGGCAAATTTTTTTTAACATCAGAAATAAAAGAAAAAAAGATCTTGAATAGTCTTCAATACTTTGACAATCTAAAATAGTAAAGCATAAAAAGATGTCTTTTACATGTCAACATGTAAAACTGAATTTGAAAGGGATATGGTTCGAAGCTAAATTTCAGAACCACAACTATCAATATTTTAAATCTCTTGCTAATACTCTGCCTAATACAGCATTTGCAGCTGCAGAAGCAGCCCCCGGGACCCTGAGGTGATGCTGGCCCTATGAAGCCCAGCTGGAATGGGGAACACAGGGAAAAGCCTCCCTTTTTGACACTTAGTGTTGCTGCTCTCACATTCACTCTCTTCTTTGTACCCACTGCTGGCTATTGCACTCAGTTTGGTCTCTTTGTTTTGGGTAGCTCAGGAACACAGGGAAGCAAGGCATATATGCTTGTCTGCTTCTATAGATGAGAAATGAAGGTAGAACCTCAGTGACCTTTGTCTTGTGAGAGCACAGATCAGAGCAAGGCTACTTCAGTAGTTGTGCCAGCATTACGCCTACTTCCACCATCAACCTCCCTCTTTTGCTCAATCTTCAGAAGCCTGGGCAGTGTCTGATAACTGTGGAAAAAAAAATTATTTCACTGAGTTCTTCAGCTGCAAGTAATAACAGACCCTTTTTGCATTTTAGAATCATAGAATGCTTTTGGTTGGAAGGAACCATTAAATGTCATGTCATCCAAACCCTCTGCAGTGAGTAGGGACATCTTTAACTGAATCAAGTTGCTGAGAGCCTCACCCGAACTGACCTTGAATGTTTCCAGGGATGGGGCTTCTACCATTTCTCTAGGCCACCTGCTCCAGTGCTTCGCTACCCTCATTGTAAAAATTTCCTCCTTATATCTAGTTTAAATCTACCCTTTTTTAGTTTAAAACCAACCCCAACAGGCTCAGTTTGTCCCCATCTTTCTTATAGGCCCCCCTTTAAGTATCACAAGTCCACAATAGGTCTACCTGGAGCCTTCTTCAGGATGAAAAACCCAAACTCTCTCAGCCATTCTTCATAGGAGAGTTATTCCAGCCCCCTAAGTATTTTTGCAGCATTTGCTTGATGTTCCTTTTTTGGTATGTCTACATCACCTTTGCTGGAGGTGCACTTTGTGGCACTGTCTTCAATTCTGCGTGCCCTGATTTGAACATTGCAAACACAGGCTGTTTGCCTGATGAACACCACAGCTCTGAGGAGGGCACTTGTACAGTTTTATTTATTAGAAGAGCAACACTGGAATAATATATGGTTGGTCTGAGTGGGGCACATCAGGCATCAATAAAAATTAAGGGGACAAAAATTTGTGGTTGCAAAGGCAAATTCTCAAAAATTAGAAGCCGTCCTAACAAAGGCGGGTTGCACATTCTTAATACAGCTCCTTTACTCATACTATTTCTTTGATTCAAGCAGTAGCATATCCAGCCACAACAATGTGACAAAGTCTATTCAGTCCTTCCAGGGCTCTGGTGAGATTACCCCCAGGACCTCTAAGAAAAGGATAATGCTAAACTACAGTGAATTTTCAAATTGAACACAGAGAGCACAACTTATAATTTTGTAGTGGATTCAACTGGCAGGCCGAAAAATCCTGCTCTGCATTCCTTAGAGAAGCACTAAGTAACAGAAAGGGAAGATGACCAAGAAACTGATTCCCCAGAAAGCAACAAAGAGATCTAGTTTCAGTTTCCTTCTCAGCCTTGAATAGTAGAGGACTCTGCACAGTGCTAATTAAAGAACTGGAGCTCAGATGTATTTTCAGACATTGGGGATTCCTTCATCACATGGATCAGTCGTTGCTGAGTTGCCCAGGTTGGTGCCTCTTTTCACCATATTCTCTGCTGGGTTTTCAGGCTCTTTGATCCAAATCTTCAGTCTGGTGTAAATTGGTACTGGGCCCTAGGGACTTAGTTTTTAAAGATGAAAGAAAAATGCTAGTTAAAAGCACTGTTTTGTCAATCTAACTCTGAAAAGATGAATAAAAATGACTGCTGCTTGCAGTCCACAACTGGTTGCCTTAGTAATAAATTCACAATCGAGTTGAAGGGACCCTGTACAGGACAACTAATAACATTAGGGAAGTGGAAAGATAACTCTAGCAAAAAGGTTCATGGCAATTACATTGAAAATGGGCATCAAAAGAACAATTAATGTGCTCTTTTGCTGTTCTTTAATTATGATTGAAGCACATGTCTGGCATTTTATACTGGGCTTGCTGAGTATATTTGCTTTACTTGTAAAAAGAATCATCTAATACGATAAAGCTACTGCCACAGCGCAGAAGGGAATACAGCATGGATGGGTTAATCTCAATACCTATGGCATCTTAAATTTGAAACCTTTTTCCTTGTCATGGTGCAACTGCAGTCCTTATCAGTACTATAACAGCATGTTTCCCTCTGTTACACAAGATGACATGCTGTGAATTGTTTTTTTGCAGAAACTCCCTCCCCCCAAAACAGTATGATTTTATTGTTTATCATACTTGGCCCAGACACAACATGGAAGGAAAGCATTCTTTCACCTTGCAGTGACATAGTTGGAGGGCTCAAAAGACCTAGAGAAGTAGATTTGAGTCCTACAAAGGTCTTCACATCCTGGGCACATGTGCTCTTAATTTTATTATCAATCTGTGAACTTACTGTTCAAACTCTAAACTGAAGAAAATAATGACAGATTCTGGGTGTCTTGTAGCTTGAATCATAGCATTCTCTTACTATGTCACATGTTTCCAGTCTGAACCCCTGACCAGAAGCAGTGGCTTCTTCACAATAGACTGATCCAAACTGAAGTACAAGTTGCTTTAATTCATAAATTCCCTTCTGTCCTGTGCAGCATGAATCAACACATTCCCACATCTTCCTAATAGAGAATCTTATAATAGGAACCAATAATAAAGTACATCTGAGAAGATTTAGCCACCTTATGCCTTGGCATAATTTAAATGAATATCAAAAAACTGTGCATTATAGAATTTAATGGAAACTGTGTGTTTCCATTAAAGAAAGTCAGTTATCTTATAAGTTATTTTATTAATAAAGTCTCCTTTAGGCAGGAAGTTTATTTTATAAAAAATCTATTTAAATAGGTAAAACAGTTGTACTTATATTGTGTGTTTGTTAATCAATTCTTACATATAAAATGAGGAATATCATACATATACAGTGCCTGGAATACATTATTAAAGAACTATGCAGAAAAAAAATAATCTTATTTTGTTACTAAAAGTATTAAAAAAAAAAATCCAGTCCAAAAACACCAAAGAAAACCTTATTTAACAGATGCTTCTCTCCTCTTCATTTGGAAATATTAACTACTACATGTTCCATTTCATTGCGCTATGCTAACACGTAGGAAAATATATTAACTATTTTAACTTTAGTTATCATGAAATTAGTTCTCTAAGCAGCAGGTAACAGCCTTAAAATATCAAGTTTTAAAATTATCTTCACTCTCTGCTCTTATTCCAGAAAATTTTTTTTCCAGTATCCATTAGAATCTGAATGTCAAATGAGTCATTCTTTCATCACAACAGGAAGATTTGGTTATTTTTATTTGTTGGCATTTTAATTATTTGCTTCTACAATCCTATCATTAGTAGTTAAAAAAAAAAATGGCTTATGATGTGATGGTGATTTTACACAGACTGATTAAACACAGCATTATAGCAGAGTCAGTCAGTTAGTCAGAGCAATGTTCTCTAGATGATGAAAATCTTGTTCTATTTATATAGTATTTGTGACACGAAAAATAGATGGCATTTCTCATGACTCTGTACACAGTAATTTCAGTTTACAGATGGTTTAGTTTTATGAGTCATGTGACACCTTCTCAGCAAACCCCATGGATCGATCCCCTGAGAGGTACCAGTGAAGCTCATATAATTTTTAACCAGTTCTTCTAGAGATTACTAATTCAGGTAAGACTATACTTTCCTCTGAAAGTAATGATGATACTGTAGCTGCTGTCAGTAATGAATGCAGGAATAGAACGCCCACTACCCCCAGTCATCACATTGATACCCTAGCTGAGTTTACTACTGTAAGTGACCAATTAAAAACCTGTATGACAAGGACTCTACTAGCTTCTCACATTTTTTCCAATGCTTTTAATGAAAAGAAAAAATACTATAATAAATTTGAATTATCCCAAACATTCTTATTCATTGTTTTTCATGGAGCTATGGGACACAGTGCACATGGATCTGCACACTCCAGGATCTGTTCCTCCACCTCCATTATAGAAGAATTTTCTTTATAAAAATAACAGGCACAAAAAATGTTTTTGGTTATATGTGAGTCTTAGGTATCCATAGTCTACTAGAAAAAGCAAGCTGACCACAATTGCTTTCCTGAATTATAGGTAATATAGCAAGCATAGCACATCAATTCCCCTTCCAGTTTTCTCATTATATTTGGAGATCGGGGGAGGAGTTAGGCACATTAGACATGTATGCATGATAAGCAAATATTTTTTAGATTAGCATTTTGAGTCAAGATTTTGGACCAAGAACGTCATTGGAATAGTCTAGAAGCAGAAGGTAGATGTTTTAAAATATTTCCCTCCAATACAAGGCTTCCTTTTGCAACACATCATTTTAGTAAACTTTATTTACATGTAAGAAACTGCCCTGTCATTATTTAAAATAGGGAGAGAAATGTAATCTCTTTCAGGTGGCATTAAAACACCAAAAAGGAAAATTCCCTGGTCTGAGGCAGGGTCCTGTGTCCATGGAGGTGAAGCATTTTCAAGGGGCATTTTCAAGGGTTTAACACTTTGACTGTGGCTGGGTCCCAAACCTGGACTTTGACCTGGGTTAAACATACCATAAAATTCAATTTAGGGCTGCAGTTTCACACTGGAGCTACGACATGCTCCTGGGGAACATTTATGCCATGTTTGTGCAGTTGTATTCCTCTACAGCTGCCCACAAATGTAAATGGGGTCCCAAGGGGATGGAAAAGTCTGAGCCCTGTGAGACTTGTCACACGCTGCATGAGAGCCCCTGATAGCAGACCTGGTTGTAGATACCTGCCTTACTTCCCAACACTCACACACAGGGAATTGCCTTCATTTTTCTTGCCTATTTTTTCCTGTCCTGAAGAAGTGCTGTGCAATAGAATTCACTGGCTGCAACATTAGCATGATAGCATTACGTAGCAGTTGCTTTTACTTCCACAGCACTTTGCAAACATTAGTTTAATCGATCTTTTGCATGAACTCAGAAAAAAAAAAAAAAAAGTATTTTATCAGGGTTACCTGAACATAACCAAAAATTCCTCTCTTTGATTAAATGTTTCTGAACATTTCTGAGATTTTCTGCCCTCAAATCTTTTCCTAGCTTACATATTTAATGATAGCTTTTAAGGACTTACTCAAAATACTAAAATCTTAGACATAAGTTGCAGCTCGTATTGATTTTCATGGGCTTATTCCTGGCTAAGTGGTTTTCATAGCTCTGATATTTGTTCTCCTTATCTATTTATATTCATGGCTTTATTCTTTGAATAGCTCAGGTGGCATTGCAAATTATTTTTTTAAGACTTTATTTTAAGAGATCATGTCCTGACAGCAGTTAAGAGCATACAGTCTAGCCTAAAGATTCTATGACTACTGAGCTATAAAATCCACTTTGGCAGAAAGTACCTGTGTCAGAAAGTGAGCTGTATGTCCATAGCCCAGGTGATTGCATACATAAGCTTCAATTACTCAGTGGGAGCATGCTTGCTAATCTTTAAGAGCTCCACATGAAACATGACATCTGTTCCTGTCTTCAAGAACTTCTAGTAAAAGTGATGTTCTACACAAGCAGTGTAGAAATACCTATAATTAAAAAATAAAATAAAATAATGGTGTAAAGTACCATAATGAGAATTTTAAAAGCAGATGGTATCCATAAAATGTGTTTTGCTTCCTAATCAAGTAAATACATTGTCCTATTTTCTGTATCTAGGAGAATCATAGTTCTTATGGTATTATTATTACTGTCTGTGTTACTGTAGAATTTAAAGCTTCATCATGTAAATATACACAATAAAGTAAAGCTCCCCACCTAGAATAATTTACCATATGGGAAATAACCGGTAGATGTATCAAATAGATAGAGGCAGAACAAGATAGTACAGTTTTTGCGCATGAAAGTAAAACATGGTTGCCACACATGCCACCCTTTAGAAGAGTTATTAAATATAGAAATTGATGTCATCAGTAGGTTTCAGAATAGTATCATATTTCTCCATTAATTTAATATTTCAGATCTTCAGTAAATTCATATTTCTCAGTTAACTGAATATTTAGTTCTTCATTTCAGTCCTCCAAAGGCTGGGGAAATGGATTGCTAAGGAATTTTACTGAGAAGTAATCACATACGTTTCCAATACTGATCTAATTTCTGATGTTGAACTTCTTACTTCCCTAAATTACAAATGCAGCTGGGAAATGTCTGTGTGTGATCTATAGGGAAATGCCAATATATCTGAAAACCAAACATCCAAAATATGAACACAAATGAAACATATGGATGAAAAATTAAAATTACTGGAACCCGTGTCTAAAAAACACCGCTACTTCCAAACAGCAGCAAATGCTGTACCTACCTAAATAATGTAGCTTAGTAAATGAAGCTATTATATTCTACCTAGATCATTTTTCCTATTCTCTAGTCTTAGTATATTTTCATTTTATTCTCTTTAACAGGCACAGGCAAAATGAAGAGCTGGTTTCATATGTTATCAATAGTCTTTTCTTCTATTGTCTCTAAAAGTGGTACAAAGATACAGTGAACAATACCTGACTTATACTCTAAAAGGCATTAAAATTTATTTAGATTGAGCCTTTTGTTATGCAAATTGCATGCTACTGCATTTCAAACCAAGAAGTAATCATGGACAGTGAAATGAAGAGGAAAGAAACAAAAAGATGGACAGCAAACAAATCATATTCATTTGATCAAAGGCTGAAAATGCATAAACATAGGTAGGTACAAGGATAGGACAAGGCTGATATTTCAGATTAACGCAGACTGAAAGCAATAAAAAGTAGAAGCAAAACAAGTAAAAGCACACAGAACACATTAAAGAGTTTGGATATTTTTTTATTTTTTTTTTAAATCAGACAAGTCTCCCTAGATGTAACATAATAAGACAGAGATAGGAAACTTTTTCACCTTTCCTTCATTAGTTGTTTCATCCTGTTTTGACCCATTTGCCCTTCTTCACAACAATCATAGAATCAGAGAATGGTTTGGGTGGGAAGGGACCTTTAAAGGTCATCTACTTAAACCCCTCTGCAATAAGCAGAGTCACCTTTAGCTAGATCAAGTTTCTCAGACCCCACCAGCTAATTGCTGACTTTCTTGGTTGCCTAAGAATAAATTACTACTGTAATTTGAATGCATTGTCTGTTTCTACTAATAAATAATAGCTGGTATTACCAAATTTATTATTCTAATTATTATGATTATGTAGAACACAATAATCACCAGACTCTAAAGAACACTTTTATGGTGTTTTACTGCCTTATCTTTGTCACTGATCTCATCCCAGGAATCTGTGAGAAATGTAGAATTCCCTTTGAAATGCTAAGCCTTTTGTAGGATATTCAGCAGAACGTTGAACACTGAACTGATCCACATGTGAGATGTGCAGGGAGAAAATTACAGACAGAAGCAAAGTAGGAATCTTTCAATTTAAGGCCTAAGCTGCTACTGCTAGAAAGCTTACCTTGTCAATATTTACAGTGCAGCAAAGATTATCTCATTCCTGACAGTGCAGGGGGAATCTATAAAGCTATTCATTCTGTGAACACTACAGGCACTCCAGGCTCTTAAAGGAGAGAGTCTATGGAGAAAACTCAGTTCCCTCAATGCTACAACATTAACATAAACCTTTTTTTTTTTCCCTATATTTTCAGATCTGCTTCTTGCAAGCATATGTACATATTCTTTGCAAAGGAAACACCATCATGCCTGCATAATTGATATGAAGTTACTAGTTCTCACTCTTTTCTGTTTGATATTCACTTCAAATCCCACTGCTTCAGCCTGTGCCAACTGGCATGTAAGAATGCAGTAGGGCAAACAGATTCTCTTCTTTCACTGTAAAATCCTCACTGTTCCTCCAAGAGATTTCTGGCCACCCTAAATTGAGTGGCACCCTTGGCAGTGTGTAAACAGCCAATATGCTCACTGTACTAATCACCGTCTTCTTTTCAGTAACACAATCTCAGTGATAATTACTGCACTGCAGAAGCAATGTAGAATGAAAGCTCCAAAGAAAATTTGCTTTAGGTACTAGATTCATTACTGGTATATTCAAGTGAATATCTACTGAAATGAACTTCAATTGTCTGGATTATTTATGGAATGAGACTAGGAGACCTAAAAGTCATTTTTTATCTTAAACATCTGTGAATCTATGCTATCACAGAGAGGACAGCATGTTAATTCTTAACAGCCAATCTTGACAAAGTAAAATGCCATCTCACTAGTTTTTGCTTCTTCTACACTACAGCCTTTTGCACCTCCAAATAAATTCAGAAAGCAAGATGTACCTTATTGTCCAGAGCTCTTCTGTAATGTGTAGTGTTTCAAACCCTCCACACACACACCTTACCCTACATCATCTTGTTACTAGCTTCCTGAAAAAATTGGCCTAATTGCTGGACTTCTGATAAAGACCTACATTTTCACAAAAAGCTGTGTGTCTTAAGATGGCTATAATTTAAAGACATTTTTTGAACTGGTTGTCTTCTGCACCCTCTGCTTGCCTTCTGCTTTCACCTTCTTTCACTGAAAGACAGTATCTTTCAGCAAAGATACTTGCTTAAGTGAGTATCAGCTTCACCACATTTCAGTTAGAAGAATTCAATTTTACTTTGTTTTTCCAGTGCTACAAAGATTGGCAGCTGAGTGAACATCTGTTGTGTAAGTGTACCCAACACCTCAACTCTACAGGAAAGTCTGCAAAATCCTAAGAAGAAATCAAACAAAAAAAACCCACCACATTCTCATTTGATTTCTTCTTGAGCCTATTTCTTATTTGTCCCTGCAGAGCATCAACTACCCTGGACTTATTGCCACAGTGTAGTTTCTTGAAGAGGCTTAGCACTCACTGTGAGTGTAATGCAATTGAAATCAGAGGAGCTCTGCTCATATACATCAGCTGAGGATATATAAAACCTGGAGTATTAAGTGCACAGACACTCTCTGTTACTGAGTATGCTACTCTGCAGTTATGTTGAAAACACTGTAGATAGATGGGAAAATATGTAAATGAGAGGTTTCTGATACTGCAGCTTTAGATTAAAGTGTATGGAAACAAAATTAGAAACATTCTGGTGTGAGCACAGTGAAAATGCGTAGGCAACTTTTCAACATGACTATTCATATGCTTAAAGTTTTAAAAGTACATTATAGTGGCAGCATCTGAGACCAGATTACATAATTTTATTCAAACTTTTCTTATAATGACACAAAATCTATGCCACTTAAAAAAAAAAGGGGGGGGGAGCGAGGGAGCTTTTCTTCATTAACAATGAAATATTTCTGCTAGGCGTCTGCTATGCACTATCGTAACTAAGTTAGTATCAATCTTTTATGGACCTATATCTAAACTGGTTGTATTATTGTGTAGAATTCTCCTAACAATATTGTTGGTCATATTTTCAATCATAGGTCATAATTTACACTGTGGCTTATACAAATATTCACATAAACTTCTTTTTCAACTTAGTGATTTAAATTAATTTTGATACATCTTCTCTCAGTGTGGAATCTGAAGGAAGTTATATAATATTTCTAGGTACATTTTAATATAATTCTACTGGAAATATTTCTATAGTTCTCATAATACTCTATTTTTGTAAGTTTGTATGTCACATCCCTCACTGGAATATCTCAATGCTTTTTAGCTGCACATAGAGCAATATAACTAGCATCAGTACTATGCTATCTGTTCTCATACTCCCTCCAAAGGGAGAGGAGTGTGCATTGGAGCATCTTGGTTTGTTCCTGAGTGCTGATGTTTTCTGATATGTTTGATAGACTGTTATACAGTGTGAAAATATGTCCAACCTTATGTTGTAGGAAGCTGCTGCGTGAGACATCTACAGACTTTTTCTTCCAAACTGTTCCTCCTGTAGAAAGCATCTGTAAACAGGATAAAGGAAGAAATGGGGTAATTTGATTCATGCATGGCATATCTAAGCCTCTAGACCATGGGGTAAGTACAATACTGAAAAGCATGTGTCATGAGTTATTTATTTTAAGTGAAAAGATTGATTTCCTTCCTCTTTCCCTCTACAACTATATTTCAGGTAGATGGTTTGTAACTTAATTCATACATTCTAGAGATATCAGAATTGAAGCATCCTGGAGTATCAGAGAACTATGAAATATCAGGTTTATTTCAAAAACTAGCTGTATAACATTAAATTAAACCCTTTTTAAAGTTGAAGTTTCTTTTTTGATGAGTAATTAACTTACATTTTTTTCCCTTCATTCCCTATCTACCAGTAACATATTTCTGATGTTTGTTTTATTGGTATTGCAGTTTGAAGTTTTTCTCTTAAGCCAGGTAGAATATATGATAACTTTCTCTAACACTATGCTTGATTCTCTTAGACTCACAGCTTCTGAGCAAACCATGCTCTCACCTGGAAGTTCATATAGGCCTAAGGCAGAACTATGTATCATAGTACTTGAGGTAGATATGAAAATTCAGTGGAATCCAAATTGCATTTTTCATCTATTTAGTTTATCTCACATATTCCTTGTAGCTCTGATTGACCTTAGACTTTACTCTGAATTCTTGATGGGCTTGAATCTTCTACCTTTTTGTTCTTTATTCCCTTTCACTTGCCTTTTTTTATATGGTTTCTCAGTAGAAATTAGTAGTGATGATTAGTGGCCGGGTTGCTTTGAATAATTCTGCTGCATGCAAGTAATCAGATGTGCAATTTCAATAGGTTGCTTATTAGGCCAACTTAAGTCAATTTAACAAAAAGTAAGAAATTTATGATACATACTGAGAAAAGCTGGCAGATCTAATTGCTCCCTGGAGACAGAAGAATAATATTTTCTGTGTGTTGTTGCACACTAACAACAAAACTAAAGCTGGTGTTTTTGAAAGATCCACAGGTTTAACAAACATCGGAAAAATGTAATAGGGTCTTATTTGTATTCATGTCCTCTCACTTTTAAGGTTTGTTCCTCAAATGCATGCCTGCTTTTAACTAGAGACAAACTGGAGTTTTTCTGCTTGTATTTTGTTCATGGACAGAAATTTTCTCCAATGGGTAAGTAGAAGCTCTTAACTTTGTGTGAACGCAGGCAGATACAGCCTCATCGTCAGAAACACTGCTCCTGCTGTATTTAAGTTCATAAAAGTAAAACAGTGTTTCCCTGTACCTCAGTTTTCTTTACCTTACATGTGATCAGAAAGATGGTTTTCTCAAAAAGCTCTTCTGAATATAGTAAATAGACTTTATACTCTCTGTAGTTTTCCTGAATTGTTTTTTTTTTTCCTTAACTTTTATATAGTAATGTTCCCATGCTTGATTTCTCTGGAATGGTTCTAAACCCTATTTGAAAACAAATATCAAGCACGAGTTATAAGATATTATCTAGTATGAGAAAAGGAATGAAAAAGTATGATGGGTCTTAAATATGTACTTAACTGCAATTAGGAGCTTCAGCATTTTGGTCTTCTTTTTGGTTTTAACTCTCAGTACCCAAGAAAATTACATGTCACATGGTAGGCATAGCTCGAAGTGTTTTGAAGGTAAAAAAGTAATAATTTGAAATTAATAATCATTAGGGTTTCCTTTTTAAAAAATAATATCCATCATGAAGTCCATGTTTAAAACAAACCAAAAACCAAAAACAAACAGAAAAACACCAAATAAACAACACAAAAAAACCCCCACACATGAAGAAAAAAAACATGTAAAAAAACCCCTAAACCAACACCACCGCCACCACCAAAAAACAACCAAAGGCAAAAAAGGTCTAGTTTTCTGAAACAGCTCTGTTCCAATACTGGAATTGTTGTTCTGCAATAAAATCTAAGAACAAAAGAAACTCAAGGTTAGAAGATCTCCCAGGCTCTCAAGCCATAGCAAGGAGATATGGCTTTGCTGAATCAGGCTCCTGGCTCTGCCTGAGGAGCCCAAGGAGGCTAGAAGTCCTTCAGCTGTGGGATGACGCTGAAGCTGACTCTGCACTGCCCATGGTATTGGGAAGGGGGGATTGCTGTTTCTTAAACAACAGTGCCACAAAAACTTGCAATGCCACATGCTGGAAAAATCTCTCAGACAGAAATTTTAAGGAAAACTGGACAATTAAATCCCTGGAGGATCCTTCCCCCTGGAGCAGAGGAAGGAAGTAAAAGATGGTTATTCCACTCTATGCATTAAAAAAAAACCCTCATGGTTACTTAGCACACTGTGATATTTGGAGCAAATTGGTATCACTTCTCAGACACCATACACACAAATCTCTAAAATGTCTGTATGTCCAAAAGATGAATTATTATCATGGATGTTGGTAGATTATCTGAAGAACAATGGAGAAAAAAATGTCATCAG
Organism: Actenoides hombroni; assembly: GCA_024336885.1. Classification (NCBI taxonomy): domain Eukaryota; kingdom Metazoa; phylum Chordata; class Aves; order Coraciiformes; family Alcedinidae; genus Actenoides; species Actenoides hombroni. The sequence continues at coordinate 4,804,387 of WUAM01000143.1, read as the reverse complement.
TGCACAGATAATAGTTCAATAGGCTATTACTGAACCACAGACTTCATTTTTTTACCTGGCCCTCAGGTCTCGGCCTTGGATGGGGCTGGTCTATACCCTGAAGAGAACACTGTTTTGGGGTCCAATCTAACTGCTGTTTGACCAGCAGATGATATCTTTATGACTTCTGGCCTGTTCCTTCCTGGCCAAGATGGCTGAGCATCTTTGGCTGAGCTTGGCTGAAGGGATCCCCCTCCTCTGAGGCAGCTTTTGGTGTCACTAAGGGACAAGTTTCACACTTGCTGGACAGCTGGCATGCATTACCCTTTCAGGAATGTTTTGCTCACATTTCCAAGCTTTTGCTTGCAAACACTAATTCCAGGAACTCTTTTCTTCTTAATTAGAATTTTTCTCCTGAGTGAAGCAAATATTGTAAGGAATTTGAGACTCCAGGTATGGCCTTATAGTGCTTCTGCACTGTCCAGATCTGTGAATATTTGCAGATGCATTAACAATTCACTTTCTACCAACCTTACCTGGGGGTTCTCAATGAAATCCAAGCACATAAAAATTGGGTTAATCTAAACACCAATGTGTTTGAACTTCAGGACATGTAAGTCCACAAAGTAGGCAAGGCAAAAAAAAAAAAAAGAAACAACAACTAAACCAAAAAAGCCCATACCAAATTTAAGAAACAAACAAACAAACAAAACAAAACAAAGCACAAATCAACTACTGTTTTTAATGGGAAAAAATAAAATCTGTGAACATATTAATCTGAACTTGGAAGGATTCATAAACTGTGAAGGAGCAGAATTGTACTTGTGCTTTCAGACCTAGCAGAACTAAAACTCATACCATTAATAACAAAAATATAGCTTTAGCTCATTTTTCAGGTTTTTATTTAAAAAATAAAAAGCCCTGCAACAAAGAGCAGAGGCCAAACAGCTTTGCCTATTAATTCAGTTTTAACAAGGATTATGTACTGTAGCATTATTCTCTGTGCACATTGATGTGCCTGTTTTCTCTCCACTGCTCCCCTTAGTGTGAAAGCTGTATCTTCTCACTAATTAAATTTCATTACTTCCTACTGAAGTAAAGAGACTGAGAGATTGCTGGATGACTGCCTTTGACACACTTAATCAGTCCCTAGAGAACAAATAATAACCCTTTTTTTGTTTCTCTTCAACTTGACACCTTTTTTTCCCCATCCTGAGACATAATTTCCCCAGTCATTTGAACTTATGTCCATCTCCAGTTTCAGGACATTAATGATAAGTAATGCTGTGATCATGCAAGTAATCAATAAAAGGGTAGTTATTAATCTCATCTTTGTCATGAATGTTAAGCTTGTAATGTCATTTTGCTCTTGAAAACTCACTTCAGTGTTATTCATGGAAAACCCTGGAATCTTGCTATCTGGGGACTCTACCAACACTGTATTTACCCTGTCTTATCTACAAAGTTATTTACATAAAAGCTGGACTTCAGATAAGGGATTTCTATTAATTCTACATCATTCTTTAATTATAAAGACAAATCAATATACAGTGGAACTCCACTGATTTAAGAGAAGTCGTATTTGTCATACAAATAGAACTGAGTGTTAAGGACACCTGTTAAATCTGACCAGTTCAGAAAGACCAAGTGGAAGAAGTAAATCTCTAAGAATAATTGCCTTTGCCACTTGTAGGTATGTGTATGTAATGGAGGAGTCACACACATTACTTTTTTTTTCCCATTCTGATAGAGCACAACTTCTGCCTTCAGAAAAGAAATGATGAAAGAACAAATATTAAATTTCTTCTTAATTATTATTTCATGTAAACTGTGGCAGCCCTAACCTAGTGAATCAAGATTACATCTTTATTTGTCCTTTAAAGCATCAATACCGAAAACATTTACATGCATGTGAATATGGAACATTTTTAGCCCCTCTAGGTAATTTCTTTCTGTCCTTAATTGGCTTCCAAAATGAAGCCTTTAAAAACTTTTTGTCAACCTACCACGAGACCCCATCCCTGTGGTGAGACTTTGTGAGATTCAGTTACATTTATGTGAGCACTTACCATATGTAAGCATGTACCTATCCACTGTCATAAACCACCCAAACGTCTAAGTCCCCAGAGGATACAATTTGTTGTGATAGGACTGAGGGAAAGTTTTTACAAAACTATTGCTGTATGACTCTTTTCAGACTAGTCTTCTGGTTTATAGTAGCTTTCCCTCTCTGGTCCACTGTCATTGCTGAGATAAATGCTTTGTACACAAGCTATCAGTTCTGTTGCTATGGAAATCAGTGTATTAGAACTGATTACAGTTGCTTCATGGATTAACTAACTACCTGCTGGATTATGGAAGTCTAAGTTGTACAGATATTTCCATGGTTTAATGAGGGAAATATCAGCATATTTTGATTTCCAGAGCTGTTTAAATCATCTTCTTACTATGACAGGTGTTACCCACACCATACAAACTGCTCTCCAATTAACTATAAGACGGCTATATAACCTGATAATTAGAAGTGGAAAATATTCATTTGGAGAGTTTCAGAAGACAGATACACTCACTTTCAAGACTATGTAAAGTTCCAAAAATAAGAAGTAAATTTTGAAAACTTATATCCAGCACAAAAAGTTAAATGCAAAAGAAGTTTAAGTTTTGTTTTGTTTTGTTTTGTTTTTTAAATAAACTAGTATGAAGAGATTGATGAATTGAGCTATGCAATATCGGTCCTATTATTTTGAATAACAGCTTGCTTACATTATGGAAAGAGTTAGAAGAAACTACATTAATCCATTGGTTCAGATCCACAGTTGTTGAGGATGTTGTCCACAAGATTTTCCACAAGATTTTGGTTCTAAGTCTCTTTCACAAACACTCCAAATATATGAAGGCAAGTTTCATAATATGTCTTTAGCTCTTTTTTATCACCTGAACTTAGATATTTAAAAATAAACCAAAACAAAACAAATTTCTCATCTCACAGGATATTGCAAGCATAATGTAATTTTAAATACCTTAATTATTTAAGAGATATGCAGGTATTGCCTGGCGAAAGTAGGACTGAGTATTCTCCTTCCCATGAAAATGGTAGGGTATTTCTTTTGTCCTCACAATCAGACCTCCCTATAGAATCCATATAAAATATTAATCTACTGATACAGAATATAATCCCAGAGTACATGCTAACCTTATGTAAAGTGAAAACACAGTTTCCCAATAGAAAGTGCAAAGCAGCACACATATTTTCACTTCTCCCACACATACATTACTGGTTAAATTTTTATTAGTTCGTATCGAAGAATTCAAAAGTTAGTCTATGAAAGTCTTCTTCATTTGTTGGAGCCCCATGTAATATAATTGGATCTATGTGTTTAGGTACAGATACCATTTACATTTATTTAAGAATTTATTTTCTTTGTAAATTCTGAAGTGAACCAAGACAATTAATGGTGATTTGCTTTCAGCATGCACTAGAAGAGCAATTGTGCTACTGACTTCAGTGCTGATAACCGCAGAGCATTATGGAGACAAGGCAAGGGTCATTTACTCCTACGCAATACATCATCATGAGATGTTCTCACCCACTCAGTTCCCTGAGACTAAATGGGGATAGTGGGTTTTGCAGCACTTGCTGCATGATCTGCTGAATGAATAGAAAGGGCAGCAGCACTACTGGAGTGTGAGCCAGCCCAGCTTGTCTACCTTCTCCACCCACTTGGCTGCACTTGCCAGCACCTGCACAGTCAGGATTGATGAAATGCAGACTGGGGCATGGAAATACAGTCCTTCCTGTTCTGGTAGAACCTCTAGAAAAATGTGCTGGTAGGCATGGGTAGATGTAGATAAATGTATACCTGGGTGTTCACAACATACAGGCACAAATAGATCATTTTTCTTTTAGAAGTCAAAGAGCAGTGAAAAAAACCCAAAACATGACAATGCTCTTGATAGACTTTTCAGCATAACAATATAGGGATCTCATTTTTATGGACAATGAAACCAGCTTTGTGTTCCACCTGTAACCAGTTCTGGGACCAAACTTATGGTAAATATGTGGTCCATAAAAATATCTTATTTTCATTATACTTTTAAGAGAAAATTATTAAAATTCTTTCCAAAGTCCAATTAAGTATAACTTAAGTAGAGTAAACTTTAGAATCTTTTTATAAATGTTACTGTCTTAATGTCCAATGTGACATAACTCCCTACTCCTCTGTTTAAGTCAGTGGCAAAAGTCTGCTGAATTTCATCAGGACTGAGGCTTTGCTTTAGTTGTTTGTTCATTATAATTCACTGATTTTAAACTGCTGCTGTGTTGCATCATTACTTCTTTCAGATTAGTTACAATACTTGCCATTTAACACTCCTATGAGATTGTTATTATTACTCATTTGTCATAAATTCGAAAGAAAAGCATCTGTTTCATACAGTGACTATACCAGTAAGCCAAGTAATTCTGAGTAAAATTTGCCTGTTTATGTTCAGTTGTTATTGTTGGTCATATTCATAGGTGGAAAGACAGATCCATTATTTCCTTGTTTAAGGCTGCATATGAGCAGTTCTTGGCAACTGTGATCAAAATTGTTGTTTGATGATGCTTGAAAGATTATTATATTTTATTTTAAAGTCTCATTCTATGCTAGCATCATCAGGCTGTATTTCACTTTAATGAGATTTCAGTGATACCAAGAAAATGTAATAATATGTAATATACAGCACATTTTGACTCATGCCCAAGGACATGCAACGAATCATATGACAAATTAAAAACAAAGAAAATTTGAATCCATAAGAATACCAATTTTGTTTGGCATTTGTATTGGAAGGAATAATCGAATACAGAGTTTCTGGGGTCTGCTTGATTTTTACTGGAATGGCACTACTTTAAAACAACTGGTACAAATCACTCTGTCACTGACTACGGGCAAAGGATAAAACCCTGTGGCAAGAAACAAAAACTGAACACAGTTCCACGGTCCCAGTTAGGCCAAAAGATTCGTTGAATTCATAAGAAAAGTTTGCTTGGGGAGGCATTGGGGAAGTGCTGCTCTGGCTTGTGATAGTGCCTGATTTCAAACTCTAATTATATATACATCTGCAGAAGAGAAAGGAAACAAACATACTGCAGAACTAACAGATGTAGATAGCTTAATACTAACTTTTTTTCTGCTTCATGTTTGTATTATTTAGTGCATTGCAGTTTTGTATATATAGTTTTAGGACCCAAGGAGAGGACTCATTTGACCTAACTTCAAACTTCTGAATAGAGTGGTCAACATAAGAGCTGGATGTGTAGACACTAGATTTTTGGCAGAAAAAACAGGCAATTTTGAGATACGAACCATCTCAACTTCAGACAGGTACCTGAATTAGATAATATCAATCATACATGAAATGCTTTTGTCTCTTCAGTCATCATAAAAAGAGTCTAGACCACTGTTTCAGATGTAGACAAAAACGTTATAGTTTGGTCAGTTAAATCTGCCCCCTCCAGGTGAATCAAAAACTTTTATTACAACAGCAGGTCACAAATTAAAACTGAAATCCCCCCAAAAAGAAGGAAGGAAAAAAAATATTTAGTCTTTTAGACAGTAAACATTTCTATTGCTCACACCTGTTACTGCATTCCCCAAGCTACAGAGGACAAGGAAAGGATTGGTCTAGAAAGATTACATGGTGAGACTTTGTAAGACATATATATGACAGCAGTGAGTCCTAGAAGTGTCAGAAATGATTATAGCTGTTTCACTTTTTTGTACCAGGAACTCAGACATGGCACTGCACTCCCGGGGCTGCTCATGTGAGTGCTTGTCCAGAGGGCAGCTCCGTCACAGCACCAACATAACTGGTGGGCTGGGTATCCCTCTGCTCTAGGTGGTGAAGAGCTAATGGCATTTGTGCAGGTACACGGTCAGGATTAGCTGTATTGTGTGACTTTGGAAGGACTTGTTTTTGATTCTGGTTTCATCTCACAAATAGATTTTTTCCCACTCTTTTAACTGTGTCACCAGTGTCATTTCTTCCAAATGTTCTCAAAAACTCCCTGCACTTGTCATGTGCAGACATTTGAAATGGGTTTTTCCTATTTCTCTCCTTTCTATTTAAAAAAATAATTAAAAAAAATCCTTAAATAAACATATAAAACAAATTCCAGCCTTAAATGACTTAAAACACAGTGTCCAGCTATACAGAATGTTCCTTGTGATAAACATGGAATCATATGAGGCTGTCTCAGTCCTGTCAGGTCATATCATGTTATGTCAGCAATGAAGTAATATCTTTGAGCTACTATAAACCAGAATGATTTGATAAAACATGACACACGTAATTTCTGTACAATGGTATTAGAAAGGAAAGGATTTAGAATCACACGATAGCTGTATTAGTGTGTGACTAGTTCACATCTACTAGTACCACAGAAATATTGAATGCTATATATAAACTTTTTGTGGTATTTCTCTCTGTCGCTTTAAAAAGTGAATGCTACTTGCCCATAGACTACCTGTCTATACATTTTTACAAAACGTCATCTGCAAGTGTTGAAATACATCTCTCAAACTGCCACAGGGCAAGTTATACCTATCTATGGTTCCTTATAGTCAGATTTTTTGTAGGTTTTGTTTCTTGTTGAAAGAGAGCAGCTTAGTTCCTTTTGCTCCAAGATGATGTCTAGTAAACCGTTCCATGAGAGTTTTTTCTATAAGAATTATTTTGAAGAGACTGAGAATTGACCACTTTAGCCAGCTCACATTTCCGGTTCTCAATGAATCCTAAAGACTGAAAAAAATGTAAATTCAGTTTGCAAGACCTTGAGCCTTTCACCCTGTCTAAAATTATAATTTGAACTGATAGGATAGTATGTCACAAGCTAAATCTATTTCACCAGATATTATGTTCAACCATGGACACCAAAGCCAGTCTTTGCCTCAAACAGCTTACAGCCTTTTCTATATCACAAATGTAAAGAAAAACAAACAACTGTGCAACTTCCATAAACCATGGCAATAGCACAAAATTTCCCTAGGTAGATGTTCAAGTAGTACGAGCCATTGTAGCCATCATCATTGCTGAAGTGACTTTGATACAAGTCAGTAGAGGCACCAGTCCTGTTATCATGATGATCACTGCAGGATTGCAACAGCCACCTCCCTGCTCTACTGACTAGCCTTGCGCATTCTCACATTATACAACCTCAGCTGCATATACAGACAGATAATCAAAAGAAAGAGTAAAGTACTAAGGAATCACAGAGTCATAGAATCATAGAACGGTAGGGGTTGGAAGGGACCTTTGCAAATCATCGAGTCCAACCCCCCTGCCAGCTCAGGAACACCTAGGGCAGACCACACAGGAACAGATCCAGGCAGGTCTTGAAAGTCTCTAGAGAAGGTGACTCCACAATCTCTATGGGCAGCCTGTTCCAGGGCTCTGTCACCCTCATAATAAAGCAGTTTTTCCTCATGTTGAGGTGGAACTTCCTGTGTTTCACCTTACTACCAATACCTCTTGTCCTATCACAGGGCACCAGTGATAGGAGACTGTGCCCTTCTCCTTGACACCCACCCTTCAGATATTTGTAAACATTAACAAGATTCCCTCTCAATCTTCTCTTTTCCAGGCTAAACAGTGCCAGGTCTCTCAGCTTTTCCTCAAAAGAGAGATGTTCCAGTCCCTTTTTCATCTTTATAGCTCTACGTTGGACTCTCTCTAGTATTACCCTGTCCCTCTTGAACAGGGGAGACGAGAATTGAACACAATACTCCAGATGTGGTCTCACTAGGGCAGAGTAGAGAGGGAGGAGAAGCTCCCTGGACCTGCTGGACACACTCTTCTTTATGCACCCCAGGATACCTTTGGCCTTCCTGGCGCAAAGGGCACATTGCTGTTCCATGGATAACTTATTGTCCACCAGGATGCCAAGGTCCCTCTCCATGGGACTGCTTTCAGTGGGTCAACCCCTAACGTGGGCCTGTACATGGTGTTGTTTCTCCCCAGGTGTAGGACTCTACACTTACCCTTGTTGAACTTCATTAGGTTTGCCTTTGCCCAGCTCTCCAGTCTGTCCAGATCTCGATGGATGGCAGCACAGCCTTCCTGTGTATCAGCCACTCCTCCCAGTTCAGTATTATCATCAAACTTGCTGAGGGTACACTCTATCCCTTCATCCAGGTTATTGATGCAGATGTTGAATAAGAGTGGACCCAGAACTGACCCCTGGGAAACACCACTAGTTACAAGTCACCAACTGGACTCTGCAACACCGATCACAACACTCTGAGCTCTATTGCTCAGCCAGTTCTCAATCCATCTCACTGTCCGCTCTTCTAACCCGCACTTCCTGAGCTTACCCATGAGGGTGTTATGGGAGACAGTGTCAAAAGCCTTGCTGAAATCAAGGTAGACAACATCCACTGCTCTTCCTTCATCTATCCATTCAGTCACACCATCATAGAAGGCTATCAGATTAGTCAGACATGACATCCGTTTAGTAAATCCATGCTGGCTACTCTTGATAACCTTCTTTTCTTCCATGTGCTGAGATATGATCTCTGGAATGAGCTGCTCCATTACCTTTTCAGGGATGGAGGTGAGGCTGACTGGACTGCAATTTCCAAGGTCTTTCTTCTTGCCCTTTTTGAAGACTGGAGTGACATTGGCTTTCCTCCAGTCCCCAGGCACCTCACCTGTTCTCCATGATCTTTCAAAAATGATGGAGACTGTTAGAGAAACAACATCAGCCAAGTCCCTCAGCATTCATGGGTGTGGCCCATCAGGGCACATGGATTTGTGTGTGTTCAGTTTACATAAATGATTTTTAAGCCAATCCTCATTGACCAGTGGAGAGTCTCCCTCCCTCCAGGCTTTTACTCTTACTTCCAGGGTCAGGGATTCCTGAGGGCTGTTCTTAGCAGTCAAGACTGAAGCCAAGAAGGCATTCAGTAACTCCACCTTCTCTGCAACCTCTGTGACCAGGTCTCCTGCATCATTCAGCAGTGGGCACACAATTTCCCAAGTCTTCCTTTTATCACTGATGTATTTGAAGAAGCTCTTCTTCTCCTTTACTTCCTTTGTCAGAGTTAATTCCAAGAGGGTCTTGACCTTCCTTCTTGCATCCCTACAAACCCTGACAACGTTCCTATAATTCACCCAAGAGACCAGTCCCTTTTTCCACATGCTATGAACTTCATTCTTCTACTTGAGATTTTTTCAGCAGCTCCTTGCTCATCCGTGCTGGTCTCCTGCCTCCTCTACTTGATTTTTTGCTCCAAGGAATGCACCTGTCTTGAGCTTGGAGGAATTAATGTTCGAATATCAACCAGCTCTCTTGGGCCCCCTTACCTTCTAGAGTCTTAGCCCAAGGAACCATAACATGTTACATACCTTCAAAGATTTCCTATCATAAGAAATACAAATCTGCCACATTGATATTATCTATGATTTTGAAACAACCTGAAATAGAAGAGTTGGGCACTTAACTCTCCATGGCTCCTGTGGAAATCCGTCCATTAAGTAGTTACTCTACTGTCAGTTTAACAATACAACTACATATATAATCTTTTTACATTGAGAGGCATTATTCAAATAAATAGAGGTAACACTATAAAATCCACAGACTTTTCCATCTAGCTGGACCATAAAGTAAACACACTGTACTTGGATCCTTACCAGACCCCTAGAGTCAACAACTTCTGTTAGCACGGAGGAGCACAAAGTGTCCCTGGTGGCCATACCCTGAGGGGTTTTCTGTTCCATGTCAAAGAATTTGGCTCAGAAGCACTGGAAAAGCCCAGGGCAATGCAATGTATGGTGCTAGACAGCTGACTTTCTGGGGGCTAGATTTGGAGTAGATATTTCGTATTTCAAGTTTATTATGGATAGATAAATAAAGATAAAAATCAATTCACAAATAAAGCAACTTCTTTGTCTCTTTCCCAGCTGTGGCTCCACTCCATGTTGTTAAAACAAAGCTTGTGAATGCAACAGTCTTCTGCATCTTTTCTGAAGAACTGGATGTTTTTATATAGGTTAATATGAAAGGTATTTTTCTATCTTTAGAAGATGTTAGTGTTAAAAGGACTCACATTTTTACTGTAAGAACAACTTACATGGAAAACACACAAAAGTGTCAGGCGCATAAGCTCTTCCATGGGTCAATATCAGTGTGGAAACTTGGGATTGTTCCCTTTCAATTGTGTCAATTGTCTAACAGGACATACTACATCTCCCCACAAATCTGACTTGATCAAAATTAATTTGGAATGCCTATGTGCACATAGATTTTTTGCCATGCAATACAATATTTTAAAATTCAAGGAGAAAACCTTCTTAAGAGTTTGTTGCAGGATTTGTCAACAATTGTGCTGGCTGTCACCAGACTCTGCTATGGTAAATTTATTAATACAACTCTTTTATCTACCAAAATTAATAGCTTTAACATGGTGACTGTTTGGAAAATATGTACTGGATGTGGCCATAGTGATGAGGAAGATGCAGAAATTTCGTATTTGAACTGCTCTGGACATTTGGAACATCAGCTCAGTACCTTCATGTTGGCATCACTAGGTTGTATGTGGTTATGGAATGACTACACATATTTCTGAGGTTTACTCAGTGAAAGATCAAGCAGTTAACTAGTTTAGGACTACAGAACAGGGGAAGGGGAGTCTAAAGAGACTAAATGTGAACCTAGATCCCAAGCGGATCCTGGCTACCACTCCTCGTGAATATTTTGCCTTCAGCAGAAAGTCCCATGGCCAGTAGGAAGCAACCTAAGGGAAAGTAAATGTCTGTGGCAGGTTTTTACATATTTCTTGCCAGTCTTTCCAAAGACTAAGTTATTGCTGTACTATGGACACAAAATGTTATGATATGCTATAAAAATTAAAGATTCTTTTGTTGATGGGATGAAGAATACAGCAAAAGGTTTTCTCATTGAGAACAGGGAACTAATTGTAAAAACATAAGACTCTTCCACAGGGTCATTTTAAACGGTTAACATAAAAACTTGTAAAAGGAATGCTAAAGTGCTCAATAAAACACCTTATAGTAAAAGCAATGATAGTTACAGTAAAATGAAATTGTGCAACAATGAAGGTGAAGTTTTACACCAAATTCTCTAACAGTGTATAAAACCAGGATTTTTGTTCCCTTCAGAACTTCAAACACAGGTATTTTTTCCTCATATTATTTTCAAAGATTAAACCTTTAAATGTGCCTAGACCTGACATCTGATCATTTTATTGTGTTTGGTAGCACTTTCAAAGTTCATGCTCAAGAGAGAAGTCCTTTGGTTTGTGATTACTGAAGTTCATTGGATGTGTTCTCTGTGAGCTATTGTGTGTTCAGAGCAGTGTCAGTGGCAATTATTAAAAAAAAAATCCAGTGAAACTGTATATTGTCCTAAATGTACAAAGAGTAACAAAGAGTCGATGCATGCAATGTTTGATTCAATTTTTAAATTATATTTGTGCCAAGAGTATCTCTATTAAGAAACTTTCTGTGTCACTTGTTGTGGGAAGCCTCGGCTTGTCCAAGGGATTAGAATATGAGTTAGATAAATAACCTTGAGTAAACATCTGTGTACCCTTGAGGAGGCCAGAAAGTCCTGAGAAAAGAACCACCAGTTCACAAACAAAAAAAGCTTATCAAGGTTAATTGTGGACAGGTGGTCTTTGGGCAATCAGGTGTGGGCACTTATTATTGAAGGATTATAAAAGGGCTTGCAGCCACAATAATTTGGAGCACTTGCAGCATTTGGAGCATGAGTATTTGGACCTTTGGAGAAATAGTGTGTGTGTGGGTGAATGAGTGAGTATTTTGAGTCTGTCTTAACAATGACATGTCGAGCCATACAATGACAGTCGCTTGCACTGTCTTCTCATGTATGTGCTTACAACTTGCCAGTTGGTGCACTAATGAATCTTCAAAGTTTCAGGATGAATTATTCTTTGTAAAGCCTGATATCTGGATGGGGAAAGTGTTGCTGATATGCCAGACTGAGTTTACTTCTTTAAGGGTAGAAAAAATAATAAACAAGTTTAATTGCCTTAAGTTCCTAAACCTGGAATAGAAAACATAAACTGGCTTGAAATCAGTGGTAACCTACATCCCCAGTAGCATCCAATACCAGGAAATCGATCTGCAGATCTTAGTTTCTAGAATGATCTCTATTACGATTAAATCTAGAGTAGGTTCTATTTATAAGCATTTAAAGCTGGTTTATTAACACACTTTAGCAGATAAGTACCTGAACACTGCTAATAAAAAAATTGTGGCTGCCCATGGTCAACAATATTTTTTTTGTTTGTTTTATGAGGACAGATTATGTCCTCATTAGACTCTGTCCTCCACAGTGCCAAACTATGTGGAGTGGAAGTTTACAAGGTATTTTGTCCATTAATGACTCCTAGATAAGAGCTGTCATTCACTCTCCCTCTTCAGATCCACTATACAACCCACCTGGGGAAGGCACCATCCCTCATTTGGACAGTACATTACAGCTCCACTGCAGAAGCCATTGCAGTTGCAGGGGCCAGGCCCCCAGTGTGCAGCACATTACCATTTTGTCAGGTGGAGAGGAGTGTGTGAATCCACTCTGGGAGGGACACCTAAAATTTTTTCTGGTATGCAGAACAAGCAAATTCCTATTGAAAATCCTTCTAAATGACTGTGGAAATATAAAGGCCATAAGTTGAATTTCTGCTGTGAGGAGCTTTGCAAAATGGTTGTAAGTACCACAATCACTTGGATACTTCTGAAAATGTTTTTCTTGGTGTTAAAGTCTTTCTTCCTACTACTTATCAGTATTCATGCATTTCTGCATAAATACATGCTTCCTGCTCAAGAGCTCTAATTCTCTAATGGAGAAAGGCTCCCTTAGGGAGTTAAAAAATATATTTTGAAGAAAAGGAGAAACTAATCATCCGCTGTGAGAGAAAGAAGGGCTCACAGAGCCCTGCCCTCTGAAGAAGGATATTTACCAATACATTTAGAAGAAAGATAACTATAGCGCAACTGCATAAGCAGTCTCAAAAACATCCTGTCACAGAAATGCTTCCATGAGAAGTGCTTCATGTCTTTCATGCTAATGTTGAGAGCATTCTTGTTTTCTTCTTGAAGCAATGATTAATTCAGATGCCCTGATGCCAGAATTGTTTCTGAAGGGAAACATCCCATTCTGAGGCCACCTCTTCTCAGTGCCCACCTACTACTTGGAGCCACCCTTGTTGCCTTGGGTACAAAGGTTGGAAAGACGCAGCTGCCAACTCACCACCCTGAATGACTGGCCCCACTGGCCTGCAGGCTGAGCAAAAGGAGGGGAGAAGAAGTGAAGGACAATTGTATCCTTATAAAAAGTCATGAAGCCAGAGGAAATGTGTTCATTTGGTCTGCTGCTTGCAGAATGATTTGTTTCCATCTTTCTTATCCTCTCTCCATTAGTCCCCATATAAAATATAGGGCTAACAAGTTTTCTGCAATTGCACAGTTGCAACTGCTTGCCCCATTTCTGTACCCACACTGTCTAGGTTGACCATAAATCATTAAAGGCAAAGCCAGTATACAGCTGGGCGAGTGTGCAATGTCTAAGACAAGCTCTTTCCTTAGGTATTTAATTAATAAACATAAGTACAATATTAAGATCACATAATTCATTATATTACTTGAAATATGCCACAGAATTTGAAAAAGCATCATCAAGATTCTTTAAAAATGCCTTAGATTACATTCTTGAAATTAATCTTTTAGAATAAAATAAAAATATACTGAAAGTGGAAGCTTGGGTGCAAGCTAAGGACAGAATATAGGCTTTGCCCTTAAAGAATCTCAATTTCTCAATGTTATTGTTATATATCATACTGAAGAAAATGTGAAAATTTTAAGTATATTTTTGTTTTCTATGAAAAGTCATATTTAACGTCATATTTACAATCCACTGCTGGTTTGCAACAGGAGAAAAATTGATATATCTAGAATGGTCCATTGAGCAGAGGGACAATTATTCAGATTCATGCTATTGAGAACACTTTAGTTAGTTGTTTTCTGAAAAACTGTTACCTCTAATTTCCACTTTTTTGATTAGAACAAAATAAAAAATCGTTCACCATTTTTTCTGAACCTACATTGTGTCATATAGGTACAGTTTTTGAACACATAGATATGATATAAACTTCAAGAAAAAATGGTACATTATTTTATTACAAATGATAATACAATGGCTTGCAGATAGATGTATTAACTGATTTACTCTGCAATTTGAACTGGATTGAGCTTCAGTCCTGTACATAATTACATTTATGAAAATAAGTAGTCTCACTGAATCTGCATTTTGGAGAGTAAAGCCATGTTGTAAAAACCTACCCATTGAGATAATGATACTCTTTTACACAAGAACCTTTCAACTGTATGTTGAGTAGTTAAAAATGCTAATTCAAGTTTTTTCTTAGGTTACTGTTTGCCTAATATGGTATTTCAATAAAGACAGAACCATGGGGAAATATTAACATCCAATAGAAATGCCTTAATGAAAATTTTCATGGATGAATTCACTTACAAAGGATGGCCCTAATAAAATGCATTAATAAAATACATTACCATCCCAAAGGACCTGCTATATATAGTATTTTAAATTTTATTCTGGAAGCATAGAACACATTCATACTCTCAAATAATATTATAAAATCACTAAAAAATGCTGCCTGTTTGTGTTTAACACAAATTACCATTTGCTGTCTAAATGACAATATTTATATATCTGGAAGATTTTGGCTTTAGCTTACATATATTCCAGTCAGATAAATAAATCTCAAGGATTATGTTTCAGCAAATAAATTCTTCGTAAACGCAGTTTCAGAAAGGCTCTTATGGTTAGCGCTTTCCACCATATAACATCTTGCATGGCTGTGAAATCTTTAAGCTCTCTATATTCACTGGTACATAACGGAAATAGAGGGTGATTTTGTAGACTGTGATAAGAAAACAGGGAGTTTATTTCCTGTTTGTTTCACTCTGACCTTCATTAAGCTTTACATGAAACAACCATTTCTTTTAGACACAGGATTGTTTGGGAAAACCCAGTTCAGAATATTTGAATATCAATGACTGGAAAAAACACGATGGTTTAACTTTTGCATGTATAGTTATTAGCAGTATATCTGTGCCATTCAGTTTTTATTACTGTGTAGCTCTAGTTTCTAGCAAATTACCCAGTTAGCTAAATCCCTCCTAAATATTTTTTTTTTTATCCAAATCTTGTTTATATGTGTGAATCCTGACTATACAAAATTTTGCATATGGCATCTCTGCAGTATTTGGGAAACAAAAATCTCTGCATGCTAGTCCACCACATCATGGCCCTATGTCTGCTCTTCCTTACATGTTGGCAGCATGATGGGTGCCCTGTGGATGCTGGATTGCAAAGAGCTATTGACAGCCACTGTCATCAGGGAGAATTGCAAATAAATTTCACCCAGAAGCATCAGGGAGAAACAGGGATGGGAAGTGGATATCAGAAGTAAGAAATGTTGGTGTGCTCAAAGTCTCATTCCAGCTCTGCAGATTGCCATTTTGATTCACTGGATCTACACCTGTTTATGATAACCAGGGAGCTTGCCCTCAGCACAAAAACACCCTCTATTTGCAGATTTGTCTCAGTCAAATAGATGTTTCTGATGTTATAGCAGCCAAGTGCTGCCACAGATGAAGCTTCTAGTCCTCCTTCAGCATTCACTTAGGCACCAAGAGTCTTTGCTGAGGACCACAGTATAGATCCAGATCTACTGGATATAGAGATCTTATGAATATAAAGACTATCTAAAAGTCCATTGATATGTTGTTCTTTAAAGCAAAAATTAAAATTGCTATGAGAACAATTCAAGACATTTTATGATACATAAGAACAGCCTTATTTGTATAATGTTGGAGGGAAAAATCAAACTGTGATTCTCAAAGTGTTTGTGGGTTTTTTTATTTTCACTTGGCTTCTTCAGCTTTTACTTTAATTGAAACTGAGAAGAGTAAAAATTAAATAAATGTCAAATGCTATAACAAGCAGTTAGAGCTAATATGCACAGCAGGAAACTTTGTAACAGTAATACCTGAAATCAAACTTATTGTCAGAAAGCAAGCAATCAGTGTCATTTGAGAACTTCCCATGAGAATGGTTTTCCAATGGAAAAATGTTTTTCTCACGAACATTAAAATTTCCAAGGAAAATTTTAGGTTTTTTCAAGAAAAAATGATGGTTATCATTCAGAAAAGTGAAAAATTCTACTTCTAACTATGTATGTAGGCTTTCAAATATCTCGCGACCAATATCTTATATCAAATACCTTATAGACAGAAAACTTACCAGGTGTAAAATTACATGCCATTATAGTTTACATTAGATTTTTCTGGGATTTTTCTGTATTTTTCAGCCTGATAAAATATGAAAATACATATAAAATTTTGAATTTTTCATGAGAGGTAAAAGCCTTCATTTCTAAGCAGAAACAGCTCCCTGGCTGGAAATGATAGATTTCATGATTATTGTTATTCACTGATCATTTGTTTTTGTGTACTTTAATATTTTTGCAATTTTAATACAATTTATCAAAAATATATGTCAACATTTTAGCTTCATTTTTTTCTCTTTTTCCTTTTCCCATTTTGCCTTTGTCAAAACCAAAACAAACCAAAACAAAAACAATAACAAAAAACCCAAAACAACAAAAAAACAAACCAAACACACACACGCACAAAACCAAGAAAAAGCACAAAGAGAAAATGTTACCATATGTTTCTTGAAAAGAATACACACAAAGACTTAAATATACTTTCTGAAATGTGAATACAAATATGATCTTTGAGATTTTTTTTTAGCACCTTTGCTTTTTTATGATTACAGAGAATTGCAAAAAAAAATGCTGCTTCCAAGAAGGATGGAAAGTGCAAAAACAATTTTAAAAATATCAACCATTTGCCATTTTCTGAGTTGCAATGTGTCTTGGTGTGTAACTCTATTCCCATTTGAGTCAATGTCAACTACACTGAGAATTAAATTATTGTTTTGTGAAATATCCAAAAACTGCTTTCTTAATTTCCGAAAAGGTAGGCTATCCATCAACTTGTGTGGTGTCAAACATGTCCCTCACAAAGGTTCACTCAGCACACCTTCATTCTCAACAATCTTATTACTGTTGAACAGCACAGTGAGGCTTCTTTGTAAAATTTAGTGAAAACCTGAGCCTTTGAGCATCTTCAAAGAATTGCTATGTTTCTATTCAGTAAACACTGTAATAATAAGCAATAATCCTGCCTTTTGTACAAGCTTTTCTGCAGAAACTAATCTCTCAATATTACAGTGTGAGTCTACTTGGGTGTCATCTGAAGTAACAAATGTGAACTAGGCAGTTGCCATCTGGTTAATTTGATTACAATCAGTAATGAAATAATGTGTAATGTATGAAGAGGAGGAAACCTTTGAGCATCTTGACTAATGAAACTCTGAATACAAATGACATCAGCCATGGCCTTAGTTGAGTTGCAACATCTGCAACTTCAATAAAAAGGATGTAATTTGGCTGGGTGTAAATCAGAATAAAAACAACTTTATTTCTAAATAGAAGGCATAATAAACTGATTTCATTGCTTTTCTGGATAGAAATGCTGCACAGAGAAGAAAGATGGACAGGGTTTAGATCAATTTTGGCAAAACAATTGCTATAGAATCTCATGAAATACTGTATGAAAGATTTGTTTAAGTTGTTTTGGGCACAAATGTGCAAGAAAAAGTGAAACTGTGACCTCCTATGCATGCACAGGATGTTCTTTGCACTTCACTAGAAAATTTGTTGCTTGTGTGTTGCCAACACATTTCAGAAAGCAAGGTCTACCTAGACTGCTGCCTGCTCTGGCCTTGATAATGCACTTGAAATAAATCTTTGTCACACTCTGTAAGGCACTTCAGACTAAATACATGCTGCTGCTAAGCTGATGGTGGCAGTTTTGTTGTTTATAATGTCTGCACTGGTTTCCTGCTTTGAATTAAGCTTCACCATCTTTCCTCTCTTAAATCGCTATGTTTTCTGTCAACAGTGTACAGGAAAGTATTGTGTGTGTTGACCATGAGTGAAAGCAAATTGATTATGAATTGGCCAAGGGACCAAACACTGAATGGTAATAAAAACCATGACACCAGCCTGAGCTGTCTGTGAATGCTCCAAATTATGTATAAAGATGTTAAACAAAAATTACTGCCCATGGGAGCACCACCACGAAGAGTGCTAGATCCAATATGAGTGTTTCTATTAAATATCACATGAAGGAGAAACACAGAGCTCTTTTAACATACAAGTGATAGCAAGGAAGAAAAACGTCACTGTATCTGGTTTTCCAACCATGTTTATCTGCCTTCTGCACCCTTTTTCATCTGACCAAACCTGCATCGAATCAATGCAGCTTCCAACACCCAGTCAATGCCTTGGAGAATGACAGCATGTGTGTTTCTGTGTGTGTGTGTATTTACTCATGAAATTTCTCCAAGGCAGTCCTCAATAGGGTGTACAATGGGAAAGGGGTATTTCTAAACCTTTCAGTGCAACAGAGATGTTCAGTAGAGGACACAATCTAGATTTGAGTTTTGGTAGCAATGCAGAAAAAGCAGGAATATTTGTCATACTGCTATGGATTGTACTGAGGCAGGTCAAACAAAGAGTGAATTCCTATAAATTCCTTCTTGGTTTTAGTCATTTTGCAGTAGCTCTATATAAGAAAAAAAAATTTAAAAATTAACCCTCAGGCTAGAACTCTTAGTTAACAACAAATACTATTTTAGAAAGACTTGTCTTGCTGTCAGCTCACCCAGGAGAAAGCTAAACTGAAATACACTTTAGAAATGAAATTCACAGCATTTTGGTAATTTAGTAAATATTTTCTTAGATATTGTAGTTGTTTCTTACTGGGGCAATGTTTTATATTCAGCCCATTTGAGAAGACCAAAAGCTACAGAAGAGTAGCTGAACACTTCAGTTGTCACTTCTCATCTTCTTGCCTTTATCAGGTTATGATAAACATGAGGTCATATCCTCAGCACTGAGTCCGCACAGATCCTGTTGACACCAACACAGAGCACAACAAGTCTTCTGAAGTGACTGAGATCCCCCTTGGACGTCACTAGCAGCAGGCCCAACTACTACCTTTTAATTTGCATTGCCTCTGGACAAAAGCCTCCCAAACACCAATACGGGAAATAAATGAGCTCCCACCACAGGGAGGAGAAACAACATTCCTTTATGAAAAACTTTTTCTTCTCCCCGTTACTTTCAATATTTCCTGTTTGTCCAAGAAATTGAAATACACTATTAAAATTCAAGACAGTACTTAACTGGTGATACCCATGCACTGGATCGAGCAACTGTATGATAAAATGACTGAGTCTTTAACCACGTCCTATCTGCTAACCCACCTCTCTCAGGATTGTCATGATGTTCCAGATACGAATATGGCTTTGCACAGCTGCAGCATCATAATACACTAAGTAATAATTTAAAAAAAAACCCAAACAGTTAAAATAATGAACGGCCTGCAAGGACACATTTTGATTTTTTTTCCCAGGTGCAGTAGAAACTACCCAAAATTATGCAGGGTCTGAGATGGGGGGTACACTGGAGCTAAGCTTATTCTCTGTCATTTTACAGTTTATGCTGTAAAAGGTTATGCTTAGAAAAAGAAGAGAAACTCTTCTTATTTTGATGTATTTTCTTCCTATTAGGAAGTGAATTAACTACAAATTGTGTGAAGTATTTGCACGTGTACATAAATATATACGCATGAATACATAAATACATACGTATACATAGAGACTCTCCTTATGAATGTCCTACAGTTTTACAGACCTTGGGCACACTTCTGGGATATCTCTCAGGACACACTTTGTTTAAATACTTTGCTAAGGGAAAGCCTTAACCCTCAGCTGCAAGCTGGAAGCTGAGGAGTTTCCCCACACTGCTGTCTGCCAGGCTGTGGTGGCAGAGGGCTGGAGCCCTGGGCTCTGGGGCCACAAATAAATGCATCCCCTCACAAGGGCTGTGCTTAGCCATGGTCTTCCCCATATTTGAAGCACAATTTCAGCTCCTGGGACCTTGTCAGCACCTCCTACATGTGCAATAGCTACTCCTGAGGGTTATAGAAGCGCATTGTCGTAGATCCGTGGTGCTTGTATGTGTCCCCTGTTCCCCATCTTGATTTTAGGCCATTTATCTTGGTGGTTTGAAGAGGGTGTGTGCTATTGCTTTTCTCAGACAGTCAGCTGGGGGACTTTGCAGTGTGCCTATGCACTCAGACTGGTTCAGAGTAACCACAACAAAGAGGAGGGACCATTCCACCATTCCTGCATGGATGGTTATTGTTAGGGCAAATAAAAGCTTTTTGCAGCATTACTAATTTATACCCATGACACTACTCTTATAGCCTGATCTTTAAAAATATGCTATTTGTAGAGATTGAATTAAGACACCTTGGAAACCCATTTCAAACCCTGAGACACGTGCAAAGTCTCCACTCAACTTATTGCTGGCAGTGTTTCTGCTTTGTAGCTGCTCTGTTATTCATGTTGTGCTACCCATCACCACCACAATCATACAGTATTGTTGTCATGTGGATGGGCCCAGGACCTCAAAGGTTGTTGAGGCTAATTATGTGAGCATTCTCAGAGGGAAACTGCATGCAAAAAATACTTTTTTTTTCAAGAGTGTGTACATTCATATCTCTTCACAGGAAAGTCCTAAAGAAAAAAAAATTCCTTCTAGGAACATGTGCAAAGCATAAATAAAAGGGACCAGAAATACCATTACAGTGTACTTTATATTGCACATTTGAATGGGGTAATTCTTTTCAGTGTTACCCTAGTTTCAATGTTTGCATCGTTACAAAAACAGTTCTCAGATTTTAGACAATCCTTTTTTTCAGACAGTTCTTCATTATCTGAAACCCATACCCACTCTAGCCTTCCAGTATGTCATTGTTCTGCAAAGTGGCTAACTTAAGCTGCCTGCCCAAACTATGTTGCTTAGCTGCAATAGTATTTCTATAAAGATAAGTATTCCATCATTCCGTGGAAAGTCTTCCACAAAAGTATTACAAATTTCAGAAAAGGAACTTTTGTATGTGGGTTTTTTGTCCTGCAGTGCTTTTAAATCTTAAAATAGAAGCCATTTTGTCTTTATCTATCCTTCTCTTAAATTGACAAAATAAAGCATAACTTGCTGTTAACTTGAATTGCTGTTAAACGATTCACCCTCTGCAGAGGTTGAATTTAGCGCTCTGTGCATGAAAAGGATATATTATTATACCTGTTAATTCTTTTTCTACACTCATTTTCTGGAAACCCACATTCAGTCAGTCTTTTTCCAGGGGGACATGTACTGATGACTAATTTTACTGATGTTTCATTTCCTTCTTGATAATGCCTACGAATATGGCTCTCTTTATCTGCAGCTCTCTGGGAATGCTTGTGAAATTCAGCTTCTGAAAAGGATTTGTGGCATAATATCGCAGCTGGAGATATTGTAAGATAATACTTTTTCTATAGCAACATGGAAGAAATTAGCCCATATATCCTGTGGGATGTTGTGAAAGCAGTTGAGAGGGACAAACTAATTACACTGTCTCCTCTGTAAAAAACAGATTAGAAGAGCTACATCAGTCTAAAATTGTCTGGAAAGCTCACACACGATTATATCCATCTTGTGAATATGATATCTTCAGTTAAACTGATAAACCTAAAATCATCATGCTTGAAATCAATAAATCAGGAAAGGACTCAGGTGGAATTTTCAAAAGGCATATAAATAATTTGATCTAGTTATTTGTTTTTGGAAATCACTTAAAGGCTTCTTGGAAATTTCCAACCTAAATTATAAACACTTCTGCCTGGATTGTAGTATTCAGTAGACTCTTTCAATTAGGATTATACTGAGTATCTTCTAGTCTGATATATTCACAATCACTAGATGTTAGCAAGTGCTTGATTGAATTACTTAAAATGCAAGTACTGGAAGTTTTGTGTAGTAACTATTGATACATGTCTGATTTTATATGTATTTTCACTCTCCCTATACATATCTGCTTTCTCTCTGTGTAAAGGTATGTGTTTGTGGAGATAGATAGATAGATAGATAGATAGATAGATAGATAGATAGATAGATAGATGATATAGATATTAGGAACATACTAAATTTAAGTACCTATAAACTTGAAGATACCTCTCTTGTGGTCTCCAGAAGTTTTACTTGTTAGAGAAGATTTTAGTTTGACACAGTAAGTCTGCATGAGCTTGTAAGCTCACTGGCTTGGTTAAACAGATGCAAACAATTTTTAAATAGAAACAAGAAAAAATAATGTCTGAACACTGCTGCATTTCTCTGTCTCTGCATCTTTTATGTGTAGTGAATGACTGCTACAAAAAGGATATTTGAGCATTTGTTGCAATTAATTCCACAGAATTCTGGCTAATTAAAAGGAACATACATGTTTTCATTGATGTCTACATGCCTGTTATTACTTTAAAAATACTGCCATTGACTTTGTTGGAACCCTAGCATTACTACATGTGAAGCCCAAAGTATCAGTGGCATAAGTTGGAGTGCTCCAAGTATATCTATTGTATGAGTGTCTGATCTAGATTTCTTCTGCAGGCCACGGGGTCATGGGCATGGGTTGCGAGAGACACACAGAGGTCACCTGGCTAACTTCCAGGTTAGATCCAACACTGAAGTTAGGTCAGCTTGCACAGGATCTTTGGGCCATGTGAAGATGAGAGCACCTTGTCCAGTCAAGATCTCTTCAGATGACTCACAGTCCTCATAATTAGAACATGTACTTTGGTATCACCTATTTAGCGCAAATAAACACTGTTAAGAGTTGAAACTGAGCTACAGATTAAGGAAGCAACTTTTCCAAGGTCACATAAGAAGCTTCAATATGATACAGTAAAGAGGAACCAAAGTTTTGTCATTTAGATGAGTTATTTCACTTTAAATGTACTAAAGATACAAAATTTTTTAAAGACAGGCCACACTTATGTTTAATTACATGGTAGTGAATCAAAAGAGTCATGTTTGCTGTCTGTACTCCCCATTTTATAGCCTATGGTGCTATTTTTCCCTTCAGTTCTTCGGGCTATACCTTGCCTGCACTTGTAATTTTTCCTTGATACCATTACCTGTACTGGAAGAATCAATGACCTTTTCTCTTTTGTGTTAATGGCCTCTTTCAGCAGTTTATTCTTAAGGGTATGAGCTTCAGCCCTCTTTATCTTAAGTGGTAAAATTCTTCTACAAAGGAAAGAAAATAAATGAGACTAAAGTTGTCAGCATAAGCAGCAGTGGATTTGCCACAACAGCACATACTGGTGTGTTGTGTCAGTGGCAGAACTGGTGAGATAGAGAGGCAGATCCATCTGAATGCTGGGTAGCATGAGAGAAAGGTGCTTATATTTGCTGGAAAGTTTCAGAAATGATGCAAGTTGCTGGTGTTACAAACTGTGCTATACAAGGATCCGTCCAGATTAGTAAGGGAGACATTAAACTGGGTATTAGAAGTGAAGCCATGCATAACAGAAATCAGGAACACAGATATTACGTGATCAGAGCAAAAGAGGGGTAAAATTATCTCCCTTGCTTTTTCTTCAAGTGTATCACTAAATATGTTTTTCTTTATATTAAATTTTTCTTTATTCTCTCCAATTTCTTTCCATTCTCCCAAGAATAAAGGTTTTGCTTTAAAATTAAATGTGCTTAAAAACTATTCATGCAATTATCAGAAACTGGAGAAAATCAATGCAGTTACTTACCTGATGCACGGTTGCTATACGACTTTTACTACTTCTCAAAGGTAGAGAAAAATTATTCCTCCCCTTCCATATATCAATCTTCTATGGGCTTAATCTGCCTGAAAGGAGCAAAAACAGTTTCCATTTCTTCCTTTTGATCCAGGAAATGTCTGGGTCTGCAAAACTGACAGTTGCTTCCTGATAAGAGGATCTTTGACTACAGTCCAGGCCAGCTGGGACTAACTTAAACAGTTTTAGGGAGGTAATTATCAACTAACACAAGATGCTGTTTAGAAGGCCAGGAGCAGAGTAGCCTGCAGTTGGTTTCAGGACTTTGGTTTAGGTAATAGTTAAAATATACTCAGAAACTTTGGGTGGCAGCTGTAACAAGGTTTGAACTTTATGGTTTTGTTTCAGTTGTATTGTTCTTGAGATAAAATGAGAGCAAGCACGAGGCCAGGTTCACAGTGGTCATTTTATACTACCCTGCAACAGCATCCCTGACAGTGTTGTTCATTTCAAATTCATTGATGATACATGTTGTCTGGTCCTACAAGTTCCCTGCAGGGCATCCTGTGCACACCCCTGTTGTAGTACCTTAGGAAAAACCTCATGGTACAGTCTCTTTGGGGAACATTTCTGGTCTGCTCACAAAATAACCCCCAAATCCATTTGTTGCCTCTATGCCAATGCTGCTTGGGATATTTTTCTGCTAAAATGAAACTACATTGGTGTATCCCATTTGCACAAAGAGTTGGTGCAGGAATAGAGGTAGGTGTGAGGAGTATGCACACACCTGCAGACACAGCCACTAGCAGGTTCCACTGCAGGCTGCAGTCCATCCTCCCAGCAAAGCGTCCTCTGAGATGGAAAGCAGTATAGTTCACAACATGGTAATCTCATCAGGTGGTCTTTCCAGAAATGTGAAGTACATGAGGAGTATTTCTAAACTTGCTGAAAGTTCCCAGAAAAAACAGGCAATAAGAAATGTGAAACTATGTGAAGACCTACACCAGAAGGTAATGAAATGCTCCCTGTCTTCCCTGAAACTACAGTTTATTTCGAAAATATTGAGACAAGAAAACTCATGCCAGACAAAAGGTAGCTGTCAAATGTTATTTGCTATGAAGTGACAGAATTTATTCTCCATTCATGTATCCTAACAGCTCACCCTTGACTGAGTAGCTGAGCACTACAGCTATTCCCAGCTTAGTATGCTGCCACAGCCCATCTTTCCCAGTGACATAGCTTCTGCGTACCTTAGGTGAAACTGGACAGTCGGTGTCTATATACAGGTCCCTGGGATGGGAAAGAGACTGTGTCATGATGATATAAACACAGAAAAGCCTAATGTTGCAACAGAGGAGCATGGTGCAGGAGTAAAAGTCAAAGTCTGAGTTCCACTCAGTGGGTCTGAGATTTGGCAGACTAGGGCAAGCAGGGCAAGCATTTGGGGAAAGGAAGGGCGGACAGTACCCACTGCACTATAAATCAGTACATGCCAGCGGGGCAAGAATCTTCCTCACAACAGCTCTGCTACCTATTCAGGATCTGGTCCAAGGCGCTGATTAGTATCTTTCCTGAATAGGGGGAAATGATCTATCTCACATCATTGATAGTGCCCCCAGATATTCAAGATCCTTGATAACTGACTAATGAGTTTAAAACTGCAGAGAAAGCATGTTTCTTTCACGTTTTAACAGCTCCTGCTGAGAAAACATCCCCTTTGGCATGAAGGCATCAGCTACTCTGACAACAAGCAGCCTTGGGAAATTCTGGATTTAAGGATACCAGTTTGTTAGATTAATTTCTCCCTTCATGGTACTTAACATGCCTCAAAACACTGTCTGAAGAAATTTTATTTTGTCTGAGTTTTGGGCTTGGCAGTTTTTGCTTTTCTTCCTCAGAGCTCCTTGCATTGCTGCTGCTATTCAGCATTCCTCTGGTCCCAGCGCTGCCTGTCCCACAACCACATGCTGCAAGGAGCTTTCACATCTGGAAGAGGCAGAAAACTCTTTTCCACTTCTGGCTTGCATTCTTCTTTGTTGAAAGCATCCATCCTTTCTGATCTCTTTGTACTGTGTTTCCTCTCCTGCATCTGTACTGGCATGGGGACCTTGGCTATCACTGTCCTGAAGCAAGTCTCCTTCATCAGTGCCTGCAACACTGCTCTTCCCTGGGTACCACTTAGCAGTACAGCTGTGTGATGAGGGGTGAGAGAAGAAGGAGCAGCATGTATATTCTCTCTAATGTAGGCATCAATAATATTGGGAGTTCCCAAATCGCAGGAAGAAAGCCAATTCTTATCAAGAAAGCTGTGAGTGCCAGGCTTTTGGTAGATGTTTTGTGGAGTTTCTGCTGGAGCCTATTGTACTTTCTCTGCAAATCCTCTATGAAAGATTGTCAGAAATAAGAATATCCTCTCTGAACAAAGACTGAATCCAGTTTAAGAAACAGAGAGCTAGCTGATTTTCTTGAAACAACTAGGTCTTTACAAAATTATATATTAAATGGAAACTGGTTATGTTAGACAGGTGCTCAAAATGGTTAAGTTCTGTTATTTTTTTCATTAATTAAAAAAAGTGACATAAAAATATGAGCACAATTATGTGACTATCTTTCTCTGTTGAGTAGCTTTAATAATTATCCACAAAACACAACAGGGAATAAAAAAAAATACATATATATAACATCTTTCTAGAATCTCTTCTGTTGTGATTTGAGATTGCTATTTAAACTGAGTAATAGATAAGTGTTTAGACAATGTATGATTGATTATTCAAAGTGTGCCAAGCTTAAATCAGTGCTAGAAACAATGTACTTGTAAAAAAACTTGGCAAGCAGATTTCAGGGATACTGGTTTAATTTTCTACCTAAGGTGCAAAATCTGTCCCAGTATCTAAGAATTTCCCTGCATTCTACCTGTCATTTTTCTTGATCCAATACAGAATGCCAGCATCTTCCTTTTCTCACCAAAAAGTGGAGGAATGATATATGTCTGAACAGAGATGTAGTATAGGTTTTAATCACAGCACAGCACTGTTACTTAAAAGGATTGAAATAAAAATTATTTGTTCTGTTTGGATAAATTCCAAAGCCATTCAAATCATTAAGTCTTTTAAGCCTATTATCCTTTTAAAGTTCATTTTGTTATATTCTGACCTTTCCAAAACTACAGTTTGGTTGATGAAAGAATATACAGCACCTTGATTGCTTGAATGATCAAAAACTTCCCAGTGTTCTGAGGTGACAGCAATGTTATAAAACTAAAATAAGTACCTAGTGGACTACTTGTCTGCAAATTCGCAGAGAGAAAATAATAAATATATATTGTATTGAATTCACTCTCATGCCACCCATTCTGTTAGCCCAAAGACCAATTCCCATGCCATATTCATGCTTTTCACCCTGAAATCCCTCAGTAATAACCAGCTTCCAGGTCACTGTTCTTGATGCTATCAATGTGAAGATTTAGAAATGTCATTTTCTTAAAAGTCATCTCTTCTTTTTTTATACAAGAAATAAGTCATTGAACTCCATTTAAATCTGTAGAAAAAAAACCAACCCATATGTGAATTAATATTTTATTTTGCCAAAACACGAAAAACATAAAATAATCCACAGAATTCATGCCGATGTTTGAAATACAAAAAGTAGTCATCTGTGTTTTCAACATCTTTGTATTAATACCTGCTTAGCCAGCCTGCTATATTTTTACATTATTTTATTTTGCTCTGTGCAGTCAGCTATAATGCAAATAAATCTGAAATGAATATAAATACATATATCAAGGGCGATAAACAAATCTTAAGTGATTTTGCAACCATGTCAACATGTAAATTCAAATAACAGAGTTCCACAAAGTGTTTATTTCTCATTAACATGGGCACAAGAATATCACCAGTTCATGAACACTATGGATTTTGTAGTTTCATCAGTGTTTTTATGTAATTTGTTTGCATTTATAGATTGCATTTTTAAGATATAAGTATCTCATTTTTTCTTTTCCAAGATGATCTGACAGTTCAAACCAAGGAATTATTTTCTTCAGTCTTGATAAAAGAATCTCCAGCTGAAAAAGCTAGTAGGTATGTGTATTCCATCATGATAGAATGTGTGACAAAATGCTTATATTGTCACCAGAAAGTTTAGAGACTAGGTATGAAAAAATATAACAATAGGGAGGCACCAGAAATAAAGTTGTCCTTTTATGTCTAATTAAATAATCATTGAGGGGGGTTTTATGAGAAGGTCCTTGGTAGAGGCATTCTTTTTTGTGATGACAATGCAATCAGTTTGTATCACTACTAACAGTATGTTAATCTATAATATAAATATAATCTTCTCTATTACTGAGTACTACAGCTTTGCTCATTCCGGTATACAGCAGGATTATCTTA
>WUAM01000143.1:4764337-4776093 GCA_024336885.1 Actenoides hombroni | reverse complement strand
GCAGGATTATCTTATTCTTCTATGCATTATTTGATTTTCCAATAGATCCTTGTAGCTATAAAACTTGTCCCCACAATTTTGTCCTGAAATAATTAAAACATATAAATAATTTTAGATATACACTTTCATTTTATGGCTAAATCAGTTATTTCTGGTCCATTCTGTTGTTTGGGGTTTTTTATCCCTTAACATACAGATTTATAGCCCTATTTTCTTGTCTCTTGGTATTGTGCACCTCAGATTTTGCACTGTTATGAGTAACAAATATAACTTTTTAAACTTGAGTGGGAATGGTATGCTCCACCAAAATAATATGATTATCTTTGATGTTCACTTGAATTTTGTGGAAAGCGGAAAATATCTTCAAAATCAGGATAGCCTGTGAGGAAAGTGTTGAGTTATAATACAGTGTGTGTAGCTATGTGAAAGAGAGACAGGGTACCCTTTTTGTTATCCCCATGCAGGGCTGTGAGGTCCACAACTCTCAGCTGAAGAGTAAAATTATGCCCTATTTCAATGCTGAACATTTCTTTATTTGTCTGAGAGATGAAAAGGGAGCAGAGTGTGGAAGCCATGGTGGCACAGCTCTTCTGGGGCATGAGAACAGCATTGACATTGGATGCTGCAAGTGCAAGAGTTTGCTTCCAAAGGGCTGATTATCCTTTATGTATGTCTTCTCTGGGAGACACACTTTCTTCCTTGTGGTTATTCCTGTGGCAGTGCTACTATAAGATGTTGTCTTTATGCCAGGCCAGCAAGGAAACCAAGTTAAAGTCTTTCCAGAGAAGGCAATCAAAACATGTACAAACATCCTTTGCTGGGTGACTATGAACACAATTGGATGAAAGGCAAATACATTTTAAACAAATAAATTATCCAGGGAAGCTTTCACCAGGAAAATTTCACTGATCTACCACACTTGAGCGGGCAAGGTTTGTTGTGGCTTGTGCTTCCAGAGGAGAAAGCCATCTGTGCATCCATGGAGCCACCAGTGAGGAATGCAAAGGAGACACATTTCAGGAAACATGAAGCCCCTTCCTAGATTTTGTGTATTTTAAAGGTGATGCTGCAAGAATCATGGTGCCATTTATGTTTCCACAGCACTGTAGGGCATCCCTGTCAGATCTATGGTATGTGATCTGTAGCATGAAACAGTGACTCCTTGCCAGGGATCTTTGGCTTGGCTCCTGTTCCACCCTTCCATGGTGTTCACTCTGGGGAAATGCACCCCTCCACAGAGATGTACATGCTTTCTGGCAGCAGAGCAAGGATCAGGGAACTTCAGCCAGGAAAAAAAGCAACTTGAAAATGTACCAATCCACAGCCTCAAACAAAACCAAACCTTGCTTACTGCACAATTACCTTTTGTTTCCTGCTCCTCAGAAACATTGTTTTGCATGTTTTCATCTCTAACAATTTCACAGTAGCCGGGCTCAGGCTTATTTGATTAGAGTCTGCTATTCTGCTCAGATTTCCCAACAACTGACAAATCTAAGAAACCCACTGAAGCTATGCAGGAGGCAGGCAGAGAAGAGGGCATAAGAAGACAGTGACAGAGCTCATCCAGCCCTCATGGCTGTACAGAAAACTTTGGCTATCTCAGTTTTAGTGGCTCATAACTAAGTGAACCCTAAAGATATTATTTTAAAAATGGTATTTTCAAGACCATTTCATTTTTCAGGGAGCCTGAGACCTGACATCTGAACAATAGCAATGAACCAGTGCTCCCTAGCACACACTTGGTGTTTTAAATTGCAACTGTGTTTCCGACTGTTTCCTTCAGATTTCTCAATCTGTCATGGCACAAAACTGGAATAGGTGTGTGGCAGAGGATCCGATTAGAAATACAGATGGTGACACAGGCAGAATGCTTAAAACATTTCTTTCTGAAACTATCATGTAATTATTTATTTCTGCTGACACTGAGAATTTTCTGTAATAGTAGTAATGAAGACATCAAATATGTGAGGAAAAAATGGTCGGCTTTGAGTCTACAGCAAATGATTGATATCTATTGCCAAGGGAAAACATTTCTCATTTTCTAAATGTAACCTTTAGCATGTCCCTAGTTTTTTTCTCCATTCAACTATAATCTATATTTTTACCCCTGTTATTGTCCAGTCTTTTTTAATACAGTGTCCCAAATATTAATGTTTATATCTCCTCACATTTCTCATAAGACACCAAAGTAATATTACTGTCAAGGGGAAATATAGCTTAAGGGTTGGCAAGCAGCTGCTAAAGCAACCCACAGTGCAAACATATGTATATATTCCTATCAGCAGAGCTTTATCCTGAACTGCCAAAGAGGGGAGGAAGATGAGGGCATTGATGGTGTATGAGCTCTTGTGAGTGCTCTGTGTGTCTGCTTGTGTAATCTGTGTGTACACATGTATGTGTTGCACACCTGCATCCGAGTGCCCATGATGGTCTTGTTACTGGTTGCACTTGGGGCTTGGAGCTGCAGCAGCCTCATCTCTGTCAGAAGGCTGTCAGATTCAGACCTGTTTAACACAGCTAATTCTTTTTAAGCTTACAAATTGAAAATATTTGAATGAAAGTTTTCACATATGACTAAATGAACTGCTTAGCAACAATACATATATTAGTATAGAAAGATCTTCATGATTGTATTTACTGGAATACCATTAAGATCAATAATATTTTTCACATAATTCAACAGTAAAAATTTTACTCCATCACTTTTTATTCATATTTTTAAATGTATTAGTGGAGGAGAGGCTCACAAATCAATGCTCCAAAGCCAATGATCCAAATAGGCAGGAGGCAGAGAATAAAAATTCAGTAGACAGGTTTTTAAAAGAATATAATACAGTGACACTTCTGTCTTTTTTTTTTTTTTGCTCATCACTTATATTTATGAATGAGGTGGAATCAGAAGAATTGGCTTTTGGCGTTAATTCAAGCTTAAAGAAGAACTAAGGTCTGCTAAACATGTGGCTGGGTATTTGAGAAAGCAAATAGATTATGTAGACAGTGTGGTGGATTTACATAATTAACATAAAAAGCTTTCTGACATTGTGAGTGTTTTTGGCCAAAAATCAATTCCTTACAACTGGTCAACTTAAAATAAAAAAAATACTCTGCTGTGGCTCATCAATGTACAAAATAATACAGCATGTGCTCTAGAGCACTTTGTGTGGCATTACATTAATGACTTAAAACACCCCCTCTGTGGTGTTCTGATACTTTATCTTTTGAGAAAAAAAATTGTATGTATAATTGCTTCAAGGACTATCTACTCTCCTTTTCTCTAAATTGTCATCCTTAATTTGTTTCATTCCACTTTCTCCCAGTACTCACCAAATGTGCAGGTGATAATAAGGCCACATCCTCTGCTTGTGGCAACTGACATCCTTCTGCTTATGTCTGTGGTACAACCCACAAGGCTGACAGGGTTCTCTGTGCTGCACTCTCAGTTCTACTTTGCACCCTGCTGAATTTGCTCTTTCCTGGAAGACTTTTTTACACTTGCTTTGGTCCCCCGCTTTTCCAGACAGATGGTCTATAGCAGAGCAGGGGCTAACATAGTTTTAGCTTGATCTCATTACAAATTTTTCAATACTCTCCATTTAACACACTTAGAGGTCAAACACTCATTGACGGGAGACAACTTCCCCACTGTCACTTTTAGCTTTACACTTTTACCTTCAATCGCCTCTGCTTTTTTAGTGTGACTTTCACTGTTCCCAGCAGCTCTTTGGCTAATGTACCTTTGTCCAGCTTAAAATAGTTAGTGCTCCACTTCTTTTCAAGCCAATAATCAGGCCGGCTACTTCTCTGGGGACAAATTCCTCTGAGCTAGGAACTTTGCTGCCATTCAACACCTACTGTGCACACGCTGCTGGTGATTGCACACGTGCCAAACAATGCCCTCCATCTTCACTCACATCTCTTCCCATGTGCTTCCAGTGTCTTGGCACATACTGCACCCCCCCACCATTTTCCACAGGCTCCAGCACTGACTTTGGTGTAACTTCGTCCCCCAGGGCTCCCTCTGTCGTGTCTTGCTTTTTCTCTTATACTTGTGGGGTTAGGACATTGTCTGCCTTTCCTCAGTATCCATCTGGAGAGAGGCATCCCTTTGCTCAATAGCTGTTACTGACTAAACTGCAGGGCTCCCAGTGCTGTGCCTGTGGGGCTAGCCCCTCAGATGTTAGGAGCATTGTTGTCTTTTTTCTGGAGGCTTTGTTGCTGCTTTTCCCCGTAACAGTGGGATTGAAGCTCTATTTGTGACAATAGAACTAAATTCTTCCAGGATTTAATTTATTTTGTACTTTGCCTAATAACATATTGTAAGTACACATGTACTCTGCAGATATTGCTGTTTTTCTCAGATTGAAGTGTTACAGGTTCATAGTTCACCTGATCTTCCAGAGTTAATTGAAAACTGTTACGTCCTTAAAACTAGCTATTGTCAGGAATAAGGACATCTCTGAGGTTTTTTCACTCCACTGGCAGCTACTGCTTGTAAATACAATATGAAGCTCTGATTAAACCACATTTCTGGAATTTAAGCTCTGCTGAGTGTTTTAGTTTTTCTATCTTTTCACTCAAGCTATTCTCATAGTTCATTCTACTTCTGGTACCAGCTGTAATTCAGTAACCATTAAAAATGGAGGGTTGATGGTGTTCTGCCTCATTAGGTGCTTGGAATAGCAGCAGTCAGTGGCAAGTCTGCCTGTGCCAGCTGCAGCAAGCCAGGGAGCCCCACATCACTGCTTTCACAGTGCCAGCACATCAGTTCATGCAGCCACACAATTATCTGAATTGTGGAATGGACCCAGTTGAAAAATAACCTTGCAAGAGAAAATTGGTTAATTTCCAGCTGAATCAGTACCTTGAGCCTGTTTTTTTTTCCATAGCCTTCCAACATCTGTGCTAGCAAAGTGGCAGTACAGCCCAGAGACAAGCGGCCATGAGAGAGACCTGCTTAAGAAAGGATTTCCTCCAAAGAAATTTCCATGGGACCATGGCCCAAGGACTGAACTCTGCCTGGCCTGAACCACTGCAAATGCTAGAGACAGCTACCACTGTACTGACTTGTACTAGGGCCTCTTCCCTACAGGAAAGAGGGTGTGGTGGGGGTGTTCTAATGGTGCATGACTTAAATACTGCATGCCTTGAATTTGAGGAAAAAGGCAGAGCTGGGGGCATCCACTGGGTCACATGTGCCAGGATTTTTGGGGCCATGATTAAGCTCGCTAACAGATCCTTAGGACCACACAAGTTGAGGGTTTTATTGCCAGGATGCAGCATGTAGCTCTTACCCAGTATCTTGGAAACTTTAGAGAAATCATTTGGATAATTTAGGCTGTTTTGTGGCATTTCTATGTGTAGTAGGCATAATCAGGCTTTATATTTTACAAATAGGTATTCAAACACAAAGCTATTTCATGTTTTTACCCATTACTATGGTGTATTTTAACTTTCAGAAACTTTAAATGAGAAGGTACTGTCGCTGAAAAAGCAATGAATCACTCAGGCTGCACTTTAACACCCATTCAACATCTAATTAGTTGAATTAGAGCCACTTTGCAAGAGAGTCAATCAATTCTCTAGCTTAGCTGCCCCAATGGTTCTGAAATTTGATGATGTTATCATTACTTCAGAGAAGACACTCAGTTAGCATTTTAATAAGTGCATTTTCCCCCAGCACTTTAGCTCTGAACCAAGAACTATCAGAAGTTAAAATATTATCTGCAAAATGCAGACTCTCCTGGGCCAGCAATGCATCTACATCTGAAAACTTTTCTACTAGAGCACTCTTACTACTTTCACATGGATCAAGAGAATTACCATCAACCAGAATTTCATGATGTGAAGAATGAGAAGGTAATTAACAGGAAAGAATCTGGACTGAAGTAATACCTTTGCAGAAGAAACTCAAAATGAATTATTAAAATTCACTATTCACACACAAATAAATGGTGACATAAAAGTACCTCCAGAAGGTTTGAACTACCCTTTAAATACAAACCAGATGAATACTATGCTACCAGCTTCCTCCAAGTTAAGCAAATACATTTGATGTTTTACACAAGTACTGTTAAGTGAAGGCTGAAGATTTCTGTAAAATTTGAAGCGTAACAGGTAAAAAGATGTATGTACATACAGAAAGCCTAAATTGGCTGAATTTCTTGACTATTCACACTATTCCCTTGGGCTCTTGCAGCTCAAAAATTGCTTGGTCTGACTTCTAGTCTCTTTGTCTTGCTGAGAAACGGTATGTATGCTGCTGGTTCCCTCCTTCTGCTGTAGGACATTAATAGCTCAGGAGGTAACATACTTCAAGAAGCTGTATGATTTTATGTTGGAAGATGTCTCATGATGAAGACTAGTCCTAGTAGGAACATAGCAAAGGCGGATATCCGTATCAATTCTGAGGCTCTGGAGCAGCATCTTTGATCAGTCTGGCTTTACACAGAAGGAAAAGAAGGAAAGATGTGGCTCTCCTAAGGCATTCTGTCGAACAACAGTAAGCTGGGCTGAGGGAATGATGATATAGCCCCCTCAGGTCTGTCATTTCCTTCTTAGCTGATGCTGTCTTTCCCATCTCTCTCAGTTACACTTGTAGCCTTCAAGCTTGCGTTCAGTCTTTGTTACTCCATTTTAAAATATTACCCTATTTCTTGTGCTTTCTTGAAAGAATACTCTTGCCAAAAGATGGCATAGTTCAAAAGTACGTGAAAGCTTCTCCACAATGTTTTCAAACACTGCTAGCACACTACCACCATGGATAAATTCACTTTTAGAAGTGAAAGTTTCAGGAAAATTGAATGAATGAAAAGAAAGATTTAGAATGAAATAATGTGTGCCATAAGTGTCAACGGTGTCAAATTTCATTCCTGTTGTAGAATTATTAGCTGGTGTGCCAGACCAACTTCATTTGTTGCACTCTTGCAGTGCTCTGCCTTCTTTTTCATGCCTAAGTTTGATTTTTTTATTTTTTTTTTATGTAATAGCATTGCATAAATGTCCCTACAACATATGTTTCAAACACACCCTCTCTGGGAGTTCATTTTCCAGACAGCTCTCACTGAACTTCAGTGCTATTGGAAAACCAAATGACCCAGCATTTCCCAAAGGTGACAATTATCAGAGAACACCATCACTCTCACCTCTACAACATCCCTATCTGCTTTAACAGTCTGTTGTTTTGAAGTCAGATGTTAAGAAAGGAGAGTAAGGATAAATACAGAAAATGGAAACATAATGGGCCATTCCTGAAATGTCACAGTGGAAGGGAGTGACAGTTTAATTCCCAGGCATTGCCTGCAAAGGGACAGATCAGGGCTGGTTTTGATGCACATGCATTTCATTTGCTGTCAATGGAATTACTGCAGCAAAGCAGAATTCCTTCTCTGAATTACGGAACTGGGAACCTCAAGAGACTGAAATATAGTGGAAAATGGGCTAGAAGATTTACATGGAAATTTTAGCAAAAGGAAGAAAAAAAATAGGTCATGCAGCCAGCAGGAAAACTGCTGAGAACAGAGTGGCCGGACAAGGACAGACATTGTAGTTTTTATTGATCTTTAGAAGGTAATGTAGTCTCTTAATTACCACAAAGGTTATCATTAGCTTTTACCTGGTTAATTAAGGTACTACTATATCTTTGCTTAAGCATCCTGGAAGTGTTATATTTCCTCTGATGTAAGGATTAAATCTTACACAGCTGACATAGCCATTTCCATTCATGGAAATGATGGACTGTGTCTTTGATGTGATTAGGATCAGCGAATCATAGAATGCCTTGTGTTTGAAGAGTCCTCTAAAGGTCATCTAGTCCAACCCCCCTGCAGTGAGCAGGGACATCCTCAACTAGATCAGGTTGCTCAGAGCCCCATCAAGCCTGACCTTGAATGTGTCCAAGGATGGGGTCTCCACCACCTCCTGGACAACCTGTTCCCATGTTCCACCACCCTCATTGTAAAGAACTTCTTCCTAATGTCAAATCTAAATCTACCCTGCTCTAGTTTAAAACCCTATCCCTTGTCCTAGTGCTACATGCCCTTGTAAACAGGCCCTTCCAAACTTTCTTGCAGGGCCCTTTCAGGTAGTGGAGGGCTGCTATAAGGTGTTGCCAGAGCCTTCACTTCTCCAGGCTGAACAACCCCAACTACCTCAGTCTGTCCTTATAGGAGAGGTGTTCCAGTCCTCTGAATATTTTTGTGGCCCTCCTCTGGACCTGCTCCATGTCCTTCCTGTGTTGAGGGCTTCAGAGCTGGACACACTACTCCTGGGGGGTCTCACCAGAGAAGAGTGGTAGAATCACCTTTCTGGACCTTCAGGCCATGCTTCTTTGATGCAGCCCAGGACACAAGTGGCCTTCTGGCCTGTAAGTGTGCATTGTTGGCTCCTGTCCAGCTTTTCATCCACCAGTATCCCCAAGTCCTTTTTTGCAAGGCTGTTTTCTATCACATCATTCCCCAGTCTGTATTGATAATGAGGATTGTCCTCACCCAGGTGCAGGACCCTGCATTTGGTCTTGTACAACTTCATGAAATTCACCTGGGAACTACTTCTCTGCCTGTACAGGTCCCTCTGGATGACATCCCATCCCTCTGGCATATCAACCACACCATTCAACTTGGTATCATCTGCAAACTTGCTGAGGGTGCACTCAATCCCACTGTCTATGTCATTGATGAAGATATTAAACAGCACTGGTCCCCGCACAGACCCCTGAGGGATTCCACTTGTTACCAATCTCCATGTGGACTTTGAGCCATTGTCAGCTACCCTCTGGACATGACCATCCAGCCAATTCCTTACCCATACTTATTCAATTAGCCTTACAACATCCCCATGCAGGAGTCTACTCTCTTCATTTGTGAAATGCAACCTAAGCAAAATTTCCTTTTGAGTTGTCAGAAGTTTTGGTCTACAGTTAGTAATCCAGGCTTAAATTACAAAAGTAAGCCACAATAAAGTAATATACAGTTGTCTTTTGACCTCCCTTATGTTGATCAGCTGCACCTACCTCTTCTTGCTGTGTGTTCCCTCAATATCAGGATTTGCCAGGTATTCCAGGTATTTTATATACCAGGTATGGTATATGTAATACATATTTACATTACCAGGTATGCCAGGTAATATTGCAGGTATTTTATATTGAATGAGACAGCCTTCTGAGAATTCTAAGGAACAAATATGAAAAAAACGATGATGCCATGAAAATGAAGGGAGACATCACTCACTACAAAATCAGCTCTTCAGTCACAGATCTGGGAAAAACCATGCATTTAGATCTGATCTACACAGAGTTTTTTCTTTCCCTCCCAGAAAATGCTCTGCTATCAGCACAATGACCCTGCACATACTAAAGCAAAGTCCCAACTTACACAGTTCAAAACCTCGGGGTAAAATATACCTATCTCTGGAGAAGAACGAGGACAACAAGTCTCAGACATGGTTCAGTGGAAAATCTAATTCTCCATGTTAAATATCTTTATGAATTGTGCCTTACTCAGCTTAATGCATTTGTCCTTCACATTCATGGACACAACTTTTAAAAAAGAAAAATGAAAGATGATAAATGAAAAAATATGCAAGTACTGGAACAGCTAATCTGTTTTCTCTCTCAGTGTAGGTATGAGACTTAGAAAGAAACAACATGACTGACACAAGTTAATTTCGTTTCCATTCCCTTTCCGTTAAAGATTATGAAATAGTGAATTATAAACCAGCACATTCACAGCAGACTAAAATCACTTTTCATGAAGAGAATAATAATTGTGTTGAATAGTTTACTGTTTTAAAAGATTTAGATGTAACCCTGGAGGAAATATTCATGCTAAAAGGTATGAGCAAAAGCAATTAAAGCAACATTTTTTTACTCCTTTTTTACATTCCAGTCACTCTAGAATGTTTACATGTCATGACAGCCAGTCAGAAGTCAAAGGGCCAGATCTAGAATTTGTAAAAGTTAATGTCAAGTTAGTAGGACCAACCCACTTTAAACTTGCTGGCCATCTGCACCATGATCTACTATGAATGTCACAGATTTTCTTTTCTTTCTTTGTTTACAAACATTTTAGCTTTGCTTTCTGTAGAGTTTTCCTATGGTGTCTTGGCTGTCTCCTCCTCCCAGAGGAACAGGCAGTGATGAGTTTGGCCCAGGGACTTGCTGAACCTAGGCCTCTCCAAACCCGTGGATGGCAGCGGTACACTAGGGAGGAGCATACACCCCAGGAAATGCCATTTTGGTTGCAGGATGTTTAAATGCAGTTTTCTCAATGGAGACATGTGCAGCAGTTGCTCTGTACCGGCCCCATGGCCCAAGCCTCCTTACCAGAGGATGGAGTCCAGTTGCCCAGTCAGGCTGAAGAGCAGGGACTTGCTCAGCTTTGTTTAATATGACATTTTGATCTGCTTGAACAGCCAGAAAAGCAGCACAGGCAACTGTTCTGCAGATCACCCCCTCTCCCTACCCCAAATCCCAGATAAACCTACTTTGTTCTGGTTTAAATCTCCTTCAGATCCCTCTACCAGGCACTTGGCTTCCTCCCTGAAATCTTAAAAGGCTTATAGCTCCCTCCCAAGCTTTTCAGCTGTTGGCCTACATAAAAATAGATCTGTATGGACTTCAGTCTTTAACATGTAAGCCTGTATATACACAGTGCAATACAGTGCATCAGAACCTGTATGGAAAGAGGAAGATATATTTTATCAGTGTGACTTTTGGAGACTTACAGTCTACTACAAATTAGTGTTATAAACTTGTCAGTAGGTGATGTGTGGCTGCAGAATTACCCCAGCACTACCTTTGGTGTCCTTTGGATGAAACATTAAAGAAGAACGGAAGAATGGAACTTAACTATGCATGAGATGCACTAAAACTATATGCTTAAAAAACACCCATCCAGCATATTTTCCTGTTTCATTTCAGGTCACATTTTTCCAGAGTAGAGATTCATAACCAAGTGAACAAGTATTTTCCTCCTGAGTATTTTATTTAAATGCTTGCACTGTGAGTCTTCTGAGCCTCAGAGTAGAGCAACATTTTACATCCTTGTAACAGATCTGAAACATGGAAACAGCAACCATTTTATGTTTACATTGCACAAGACCATCAACTGCAAAATACACTGGATAATGGAAAACTTTTACCTTTTGGGCTTGATTCAGACATTGGAATGGACTGCCCAGGGAGGTGGTGGAGACACTGTCCCTGGATGTGTTTAAATAAAGACTGGATGTGGCACTTAGTGCCATGGTCTAACCAATGTGGTGGTGTTGGGTCATAGGCTGGACTTGATGATCTCGGAGGTCTTTTCCAGCCTCAGTAATTCTGTGATTCTGTGATTCAAATGTCATGGCAAGGTGATTTCATCATGGCCTCACTTCTCATGTCCCCCACAATAACTCCCTGACATTACATAAGGTTACCTAGGATTATCTGAGCTACATGCACAATCCACTGAAACTAATAGAAAGATGCCCTTTTCTTACAGCACATAGGTAGAGAGTTATCTGAACACAGCTTGAAACATGAAATGTTTCTATCCAGTTTTTTGGTTTTATCACAGTTGCATATAAAATGAATGCAGAGCTTTACCCATGAGAAAAAAAATATATATATAGTTAATTGATGGTGATTTCTATTGATTTAGCTGGAATATGCAGCAAAGTGCAGACTAACACAGGTATTTGGTTAGCTGATAATCTGAGGGAGCAGCTGGCCTTTTGAAGTGCTGAGAGCAGACCACAAAGTGTTACATGGCAATCAC
>WUAM01000143.1:4738711-4764237 GCA_024336885.1 Actenoides hombroni | reverse complement strand
TATCAAATATAGTTTTAATATATATTTATTTTTCTGTTTTGATATTCCTTTAAAATTATTGTCAAAGAGACTTTATAATAAAAGAAAAAGAAAACCAAAGAAAAAAAAATAAAAGAAAAAAAAAAAAGATCAGCTCAAACCTGGGATCTTTTTAATTTGAGAAAATAATTCTAATCAGGCATTTTAAAATGTATAGGTCTTCAGTAAGCAAATTAACCTTTCATAATAAAAAAATAAAAGTAATTAATGCAATTATATTAAGCATCGTTATCATTTTGAGAATAATGTCAAGATCATGGATGCCTCCTATTTGGTGAACTGATTCTCTTCTCTGACACTGTAGTTTTCTGGTGGGGGGGGGAAATATGCTTGAATTAGCACCAAAGGACTTTGCAACTTATAAAAAGTTATAAAATGGATGAATCTTATGTTTTGTGACACAAATATCTTCACTATTTTCTGTGAGTTATGTTCTGTTTCCTTCTCAATAATAATGCAACAATATACCTGCAGAATATATTTTCTGTAACTTAATAAGATTTCATGTGCAAGTCAGAGCCAGGCAAAGCCATAGAGGTGAATTCAGGCTGACAGCTGACTCAAAGTTTACCCTAGAGAAAACTTAAACACCACATATATGCTATTTAGAGTCATACTAAACACCCTGGTGGTGTAGGGTGAGTTTAAAAGGGCAATTTTTGTTGCCAGGGCAGGGCCAAGAGATTTTCAGTGTGAATGAGCATTAGGCTAATTTTAAAAAAACATTTTGAAATCTTTCTCAGCTGGATAACTTCACACCTCATTGTCATCTGTATTAGTCAAGAGCCATTCCATGAGGGCTGATAGCCATGCACTAAAGACGAAATACAACTGATAACAATGGGTAAATCAAACCTAGATCACTTCTTTTAAGCTACATATGAGTCTATTTTTATTCTGGAAAGGATATGAAGTGGTATTGAAAGGAGAGGAACGATGTCAAGTAGATTGGTTTCTAAGGAAAAAACACTGATATAGTCCGATCTGAAATTAGTACAGAAGAAGCATTCTTGGGTTTTCTGCTTTATTGAAAGCTTTTTCGGAAACAAATGTCATCTTGTAGCTGAAGGGACAGGGAAATTACTTTTACAGCTATGTTGCCTTTTGTGCCCAGGGGCAACATTTTCATACCTACTGTAACACCCCACACATCATGGGAGAGATTCTTACCTGGTATAACTGGCATAAATCTCTAACATTCCCTTGAGGATGAGCATGATAGCTCTTTCTCTGCTCATTACGGATTCTTGTACTATGACAGATCAGTGTACCTAATGTTAGTAGACTGACTTCGATTCAGTACACATAGTACCAATGTCAATGACAGCATATATCGAAAACATCTTTGGAAACACTTTCTAATGTTTATTTGTCTCCAGAAGCAAAGTGTTGGTTGGTCTTATATTAAGTGGACATTATCTCCAAGAATGTTAGATGGAATAAACCAGCTTTCAGTCATCTTAACACAGTGTATCAAAGGCAAAATGAAGTCTGCTTTTCTGTAAACAAACTGTCATCCTGTTTTATGTTGATACCTATATGTACTGCCAGAACGAATGACAATACTGTAAGTTCTATTGCTTATTTGCTTGCAACTATCAGGAGCACATTTCTGAAGAGATCCAAGTATCGTCTGTGCACATTAACTGGAACTACCAGAAAAGCACGATGCAAAATAAAGGGATTCACTCACAGTTAGGCTACTGAGAAGGAAGACCTACTTACCATTAGTACTGTTTTTCACTTCATTCTTCTCCTATCCAGGAATGTGTCAAATCCTTCCATAGGAAATTTGACTCCATTGTCCTAATCAGGGTTTATTGTCATTCATAAATGTATATAACCTACTGTCAACAGACTTTACTTTTAACAATATAAATTATTATTAAAAAAGATGCATTTCTGCATACAAAGAAAAATACCTTTTATGGGAGACATCTTCTCCTATCAGCTGTCAAAATGCTTTTGTTATAGATACTGAAAACCAACAGGTTCTGTCATTATTTTTTACCCTATTTTTCTCCCAATATTTAATGATTCAAAATTATTTGAAAGAGCTTGGAGGAAGGCATGCTGAATTCTGTTGACATTGTATTTATCCATGTGTGTTAGGAGAAGTTTCTTTGGGGAAGGACTGGAGATTTGGTTATTTGAATAGGAGTTACATTGCAAGCTATCAGAAGCAAATTGTGGTTTTGTATTTTAGTAGCAGAAGTTCAAGGAACTACAACAACTGCCCACAGAAATGAAAATAGGACCAAAAGGAAAAGTATACATATGAAAAAGATTACTTTAAAAACTTAGCTATATTGTCACCTTTAAATTTCTGGAGCATATGTAAATCACCATAGTTCTGGTGTGGATTTTGTTATCATAAAGATCCCATGCTAAGTTGTAGCCCTGTAAGTCACAGGGCATGTTGCTACTCCATAATATAATACTGAATAGCTATGTGTTGTTCTGCCAGATACTGACAGACTTCAATACAAGTGGATTTTTAAGCCTGAGTTCTGGAAATAAAGGTGAATATCTTTTCCAGTCCTTTAGATACCATTGTATTTTGTCAAAGTTATCAGCCTAAATTCACCCTCAGAATAAGTCAGCTTAAGTCAGCAGCATTGTAACAGAATGAGCCTGGCTTAATGGAATTGAGGTCAGGGTAATACTTAGCTCATGTTGTATGCGGTACAGCATAAAACTGCAGTTTTTCAAATATGTTTCAATCCTACTTGATGAACACTTTTCTCATTTCAGAAGTAGGTCCTTGTATGTCATAAACTTAGACTTTTTCTTGACCAATTTAATAAATTCTGCTCATTGCTGAAGTCACTCACCCATAAAATGCCTGATTAGAAATACATACATCCCAAGATGATTTTGGCTTTGAAGTTTATATGTAGAAGTAATAGTCTGACAAAATGGTGATACCAGCTAAAGCACATTGTTTTCTTCTAATTTTGTTGGTTCCAAGATAAGCCCAGGACTTCTACTACAGAGCAAATCTGTATGTTTCTTATTAGTTCAGAAAAAGTTTACATCTTCCATTTACCACATTTTCATTGGTGCTCTGTAGTAATTTCAGAAA
The DNA here is from genome assembly GCA_024336885.1 of Actenoides hombroni. Taxonomy (NCBI): domain Eukaryota; kingdom Metazoa; phylum Chordata; class Aves; order Coraciiformes; family Alcedinidae; genus Actenoides; species Actenoides hombroni. The sequence goes on along the minus strand of WUAM01000143.1, from coordinate 4,761,113 downwards.
GCAGACCTGGATTCTATTTGGACGAGCTAAAATTGAAATTGTATTCTGTGAGTGCATCTCAGCAGTCCCAGTCATGAACAGGCTTCAGTTTAGGAACTCAGACTATGGTTGCCAAAATTTAAAAATCCCCAAATCTGTGTAGTGTGGATATCTTGTTCTCATCACAATTCATAGTTTCATGCAATGAATCTTCTCCTATTGGTCATCACAGTTTACTAATAAAGGCATAGCCTCTGATCACATTAGTAATGTAATAAAGCTACCTACAGAGGCAAGGAAATCCCCATACCTAGTTTTTGATGACCTTAAATGTTTCCATGTAAAGAATTACTTTTAAAGAACAGTTTCTTTTGGTTCTTCATCCCTAGCAGTATCAGCATAGAGAGTATGAAGAGAGTTTTTTATGTATGTCATCAAAATAATGAAAAAAAAATCTGCACTTATAGTACAGTGCTGTTAGGGCATATTGTTTGACTTCAGGGCTAGAAATGTCCACCTTCAGAACGTGAAATGTTTTTTGCACTTGCCAGATTGCCCTAACACCTATGGAAAATCTAGGTTCTCTCCTTCAAAATGTTGTAGTAACAGTACAACCTTCAGTGGACTTAGTTGGCAGAAATTGTTTTACCTTCCTCCATTTCATGTGGAGCAATGTTCCTGTGTTACTGTCCTTGACAACAACCTCATCTCTGGAGTTTTCCATATGACCCAATGATCAGTCTCATGGTCCCACTCATGAACCTTAAATAGCATCCAACATTCCTAACCAACCTCAGAAACGTCTCATCCGGCTTCTTTATCAACCTCTTGTGGAGCACAGACTGCCCACTCTCCAGCATGGGTGAAGACCACAGAGGTCATATACAATCCTAACTCACAGTGGATATGGCTGCAACACAGAAAGGACCTATTTTGCCTTATGTAGGGCAACAGGTGTGGTTTTCTGAAGTGCCCCTACTGCTAGAAAATTGCCAGAGTTCAGGTATCTAAGAAACAGCATGTCTGAAAGAGATAACTGTACAAGATCAGTGCCTTGACATGCTGATTGCAGGAATAGGGTGTACCCTTAGTCCCAGAAGTATTTAAACCTGGGATTTTGTTGCAATCTACTAAGGGAACCTGCTATACAGCTGTAACTCTGGTGGAATTTGCCCCTATCTCTCATGAAGGCTCAGCTAATACATGACATTTAGAAAGCATTTGCAGTATTTTGAATAAGCAATTTAACAAGAGTAAGAAATTACTGCAAAATAGAGATGCTGCTTTTGTTTTGCAGACATAGAGTATGCTAATGTGTTTAATTTCAAAGTCTGACAAGGAGATGGGGAAGGAAGAGGCTGTAGTAGCCTGGTGAAAGGTAAATGTTAATAATGTTCTCTAAATGAAGCAAAACCATAAAAAAAATTAATTAGTTTTTTGAATTAATTAAAAGTGTTGCATTTATACAACCTGATTGCTATTTTTTCTTAAATGGTTCTTTAACTTTTCATTAACAATATTTTATTGCTTAATACTTTAGCACGTAATGGGCTTCAGCCACCATCCCGCATTTCTTTTCACAACCCAACTTAACATTTGGGCCAAAGCACAGATTTTGGGGATTGTTAAGAAGATATTATCTGATCCTGACCTTTTTGTAAAATGAAAAGAAATAGATTTTAAAAATTCTACATCAACTCTAAAAATAGGGCACCTACCAGATTCATAGAATACATCTGACACAAAAAGAAAATAGAGGATGTGGTATCTGCAATAATGTAAGTGAATTTAAGCAATAACAATAAATCACACTCCTCATGAGGGTCTCCGTGTTATTCTGTTGTTAAATAAGTTTATACTTGTGATTCCAACATAACACATTTCTCATTTTAGTACTCCTATAGAAAACTACATAAAGGAATGAAGAGGAAAACTCAGATTCAGTGACTTATCAGACCTGTACCATAGTTACTGCAACTCTCTACTCTGGTATTTCAGTCTCAAAACCATGCTTTACTTCATGTTATTTCAAAGTTACAATTATAAATTAAAATTCAACATTTTGTGACCAAAATTAAGAGCGAGATAAGTACAATTAAAAAAAACAAAACAAAACAAACCTTTTAAGAATAAAATTATCAAGAGATCTAGGCCCAGTTATTTTATTCATTCTACTTTGGATAACTCATTATGTGATTAAATTCAGTGACTCCATATCTTACAGCAAAACATCCAGTCTGTTTTCACGCACATACTGTGGACTTTTCTTCAACCTCCCAAAATTATGTGTTCAGTAAAAGAAAGGATCTCTGCCAGTGATTTTGACAGGTTGGTAAGTGAATTCTCCCCTTAGTCCTCTAGGTGTGTTGACATTTTATTCTTCCCTCATACTGCAAGGAAAATTCTCTTTAAATCACCTACATGACCAAACATGGATATTTCCTTGATAGTCTAAGACAACAGTCAAAATGTTTTATAATTCTAACCCCACAAGTTGATCAGGCTTTAGCTTCATATAGGGATATAAATGTATCATCTGATGTATAGTCACTTATCATCAATATAAGCTTCTAGTTTCCTGGTCAAGGGTGCATTAACATTGTTTTTATGTTAGCTGGTGAACAATAAAATTCCACAGGAAACTGCATTATGTTCTGATACAAGCATGTAAGTTGAGGCACTGAGAATGCCTTAATTGCCATTATATTGACAAAAGCTGCTGCAAACTCAGAATTGCAAGCTGCTTGGAAGTCTTTGTAGTGAAGCTTATAAGTAAAAGCATCACTATTTCAGGAGCTCTTAAAATTGCTTATCTGTCATAAAACATTGAACTTCTTTTGCAGCTCCTTGTCATATTCAGAGATAGATTGGTCTAATATACCTTTGTCAAATCAATTCTCTCTAGTAGGACATAGCAAAGTATTGGTATTTAATTTGGATAGGTGGTGAACCATAATATCCAGTAATTCCAGTGTTAACATTTATTAGTTACATTATCCAAAATGTTGCACTCAAGTGTATCTTAGCACAGTAACCTCAAGGAAGTAAAATCGGAGTGGCAGGAAGTTTTTGGGGTTTTTTTAGGCTTATCATGAATTGGTTTTCAGAGAATAACAACCATGGGCAAAAGGTAAAACCATAAACCAGTTTAAGGCAAGTCTTAAAAACTCACTTTGGTGATATTTAATGTAAATAAAAAGGTAATAATGTTACTAATAAAAGCTAACAATACTTATCTAACTATCTAGAAATCTTACTTCAGCAGTGTTTCTGAAGCAACTTTAAAACACCAGGATACAGAAATTAGTAACTCCACAGTGCAAACAATGTGTTCATGTACTTACAAAATTCCTTCTTATAAGTTTTCATACCTTTCCACCTGTCTGCCTGTTCATCTGTCTCTGTGGGAATTTCACACAGCACCAAACAACCTTTTTCAAATACTTGGCAGAATCTTATATAGTAGTTTTGGAGAACAATGAAGAAAAAAATTAACATAATGAAATGGGAGGGTAAATGGAGCCTTTCTGAATAAGTATTCATTTGTGTTGACTTCAGTGAAGTGAGGTTCCCTACAGCAAGTCTGAGTTTTGATCTGCTTTGGTGAATGAACCACACAGTATCTAAATACCTTCCAATACAGAGGATTTTTTCCATATGAAGGTCTTCCCATGCTCCTTCCATGCACAAATACCTCCTGAAATGCAAACATCCAAAGCAGCTCAGGCCTTTGAATGTTTTGTGGCTGGCAAGGAGATTGAAATGAGTTCATGTTTAAGCTGGTCTAGATTAACTATTTGATTCTGCTATTTCATGAGGGTCATGCAGGCAAAGCCCAAGGTAAGGATTCAGAAGTGCTGGGAACATTTACTAGATGGGAAAGAAGCAGTCTGACATTAAACACAGTTTTACTGTTTGGCCAAATGAAGTGGTTTTGAGCTGTTTCTTAACTGATCTCTATGGTTAAATACTAGAATCTCTGTCTCAACGGAACAATAGAAATAGAGGAATATATGTAATCTCTACTAACAAAATGAGGCCTCCACATTCAGCCTGTTGCACTCTCCACCTTATTTCTACTGGAAATAGAGTTCAGCTGACTTTTCCCTGGTACAACATTACAAGGCAGCACTCAGGAGACATTAAGTATTTGGAAATAATGCATGGGACATCAAGTCAGGGAGACAAGATTAGAGTTCAGGTGGGTTAGGTTTATGGATGGGTCATCCAAAGGAGATAGCAGAAGCTACTAAAAGGTCTGAGAGGGGTGAAGGATGCAAGCTGTGTTACAATATACAATGATTTCAGGCTGCCTAAGTGACAAACAGACATGGGCATCTTTGATTCTGTCATGCTCCCAAGAGCAGAGGATGCTTTATTAACACTGGTAGCTGTTACAGGACAACTGCTTCAGATAAGTGACAACAGATTTTGGGTTGTGGGTGGGGGATGTTTTGTCTCCAGTTCTCTGAGAATGACTTTCTCTGTTAATGGTAAAAAAATCCTAATATCTACAGGAAATCTCATAAGAACTCCATTTCCTGACAAAATGATATTAGTCTTGCAAGTGAGTCAAAAAGAAAATAATGGAAACTGCTTTTACTTGAGGCATTTTGTCCAATTTGTTCCCTGAAATAGGGAAAGTTGGTAAGTACTCAGCATGCAAAAATTAAGATTGTTTTTAGAAAGGGCACTGAAATTAGGGGAATGAAGATACATTTTCTAAGATGGTCTCTGAGCAGCTGTGCTCTAGAATCCAAGCTGGATCTTGCTGGCTTTTTGTCCTGACTGAACTTTAAGTGTTGTCTTTGTAGATAAATATGTGCTATGCTTCATTTCACTTGAATTTTAGGATAGGAACACAAAATAATACAAATCAAACCTTTTACCCCTGAGATGTTCTCTCATTTTATCAAGATGACACCATGTTTTCAATGAACCCCAGCTTTACCCAGGTAAAACAGCCTTTGGCTTCTTTTATTTGTCTTCACATTGGCTTATTTTTAAGTACTGGGGGGTTTGTCTTGGAACCAAGGAAAATAAAACAGTAATTGACCTTGGAGATTGACCTCTGAGCTAGCTACATGCTACAGCAGCAGAACAAATTTAACTCTGTGCTTCTTTTGAACTTTCTGAGTCCTTCAATATGTATCATTCTGCTTAGTGCACTTTCCATGCCATCCGCTTTTTTTTTTTTTCCTTCCTTCTTTTTTTTATAAGATTCATTTGTTTGAGTTAGTTAGTCCAGAAGTCCCAGACTCAATATTTTCCAGATCACTTCCTTGGTGACAATTTATGCATGTTCTCTGTGCAGACTTTGAAATTACTTTTGTTTCCATTAATTTCATCTCATATCCTTCTGCTGCAGTGTATTGTTTCTACTAAACAATGTATTTCTAACATATTCCCCTTTAGCACTGCTGTAAGAGATGTCAGGTAAGTTTCTTGTTTTATTTGTCTCCTTGACTCATTCCATTTTGCCTTTCAATGGTGCTAGTACTCTGAACATAAAAGAAAGCCTTTTCCATTACTGCCATATAATATTTTTCTCCTGTTACATCCAAGGCATGAAGCATGCACTCACTTTCTCTCTTTCTGGTCTCTGCACATTCATAGTCTTGCTCTCCCCATCACTAAACCTTCTTTTGCATCTGCATTTCACAAGTTCTGAGGGGAAAAAAAAAAAAAAAGCTTTAAATTATATTCTTAACATAATGTATATGTATAAACCCTTGTATATGTCTTAATAAAACCAAAGAAGAATCCTTTACAATAAAATACCTTTAAGATCATTTGTCATGCTGAAGGCCCTGCTCTCATTTGTCTTAATGTGTTCAAGAGTATTTCAAGAGACCAGCAGGACCTTCAAAAATACTGATACACAATGAAGCAGACATGAGAGTCCATCTGAGATTCAGAGGGGACATTTCACCATCCATTCTCCACCATCATGCTATCTGAATGACTCTAGTCAATTTGAGTTTTCACTCTTAAGCTTTTCACATCCATCTGAAAATCTTACCCTTTATTTTTCCAAACTACTGAACACAGAAAACTCGCTAGCAGTGTGTTAATAAGCATGTATCACTGAGCTCCTTTTGACTCATCTTGTAGTACTCCCTGTGTCTGAGGTGTACTGACTTCCTATTACTTAAACACTGAAGGTTTATTCTAGGCAACCAGGGAGGCAATACAGGCTCTCATTATAGATGCCCAACCCACTTTAACAGTAACAGCTGCTTTTATTTTTAAATGGAATTGTTAACCTTTTAATTCCTTTGCTAATTCATGAGATTATCAGGCGAACAGTTTGGAAATTTATTTCTGCTTCCTTACACAATAAAGTGTTAACTGCATGCTAAGCTTCTGTGTGATCTGAAGAGGAAAATATATTGAGTGAACATTCCCTGGTGAGTCTGTCCCACTATTGCTCATGTTGTTCATCTGGCTGGTTTTGACAGGCTGAAGGCTTCCCACAGGGAATCCTCCTGAAAAAAAAAACAAAAACCCAAAAAGAACAAAACAAAACAAACAAACAAACAAAAAGCCCACAAGGCAATTTGTCTCTGTTCTTGTGGCATTATGTTAAACTGTCAGAAAATTCACAATTTGACCTAAGGATACTCAAAAATCTGGAGTTAAAATATTGGCCATGGTCCTTTTAACATGCACTAAAGATACAAATGAAGGAATTCACCTCTTTAACCACGGCCAGACATGTTAGATACAGGAGACATGGTGGCATCTCACAGCCTCTCACTTTCAGACCTGGATTAACCAAGACACTAAGAGGACTGTAACTCAGCTTTCTAGATGTGTTACTACAAAACTCAGTGTGTGCATTCCCGGTTATTTGGATCATACACATCTGTATCCACTTCTTTCCATCCTGCTATCTTTGAAGACCCTGCTAGCTCCCCTAACTCTATGGATGTGATGGCCCCAGTTATAACATCTGCCTCCTCACCTTATAATTTTGGCCAAGTTTTACATTCTTGAGGTTCCTCTTGCTTCTCCCCTAGTCTCACCATACTTTCCCCAATATTATGTACTTTCTATGGTGATTGGCTTAAACTCCCTATTGGTGCTCCTGCTTGTCATGATATTTGCACTGTTTGGAGCACACTACCAAGGCATCAGAGATACCTATCAATCAGTTTTTAAGTCTCCATACACATGTATTTCTGTGTGGTGCTTATCATGTATTTAAATGACTGTAACCTGCTTTGCTGTACAATGTATATTTTCTTTTTCCTCGCATAAACTAAAATCAGCAAAATAAGAGTGAAGCAAGCAGAGATGTTTCTAATGTCATTGGAAGTTGCTTCCCATGGGGACCTGCATAACAGTAGCATTGGGGTCTGCAGGTGCAGGGAGATGAGAGCAATGCCACCAGAATAAAAGCATGGGAATGCAAGGGAAAACTGCTTGCAAGGCTCCAGGCAGCTTGGGTGAAAGGCTACTCAGATGCAAATAGCAGACCTATAGCATTACAGATCCTGAAGCACTAAGGCACTCCAGGCACAATGCAGCCTTTATCTTCTTCACCCCACATCTTCACAGGCATCTGCCATACTACCCTTCTCTCTTCTGTCAAGGAAGTCTAGTTAGCCATTCTTCATGCAGAGCCTGTCTGGGATCTACCTGTGATCATCCTCATCATCCTTCTTGGTGATATTTTCAATTCTAATACAAATTTTTGAGAGGGTTGCACTAGAATTATACACAATTTTCAAGATATGGTGCATGAAACTATTACAGAGTGGCCTGGTGATGTTTTCTGTCTTGTTCTTCCTCTTCTAAATAATTCCTGATGTCGTATTTGTTTTTTCACTGCAGAAGAGTAATGCAGTGATCTTTTCGTTTTTATAACCCTTGATTCTTGTTCACAGTGAGAAGAAATAACCAAATAAGTGTAATACACTGTGCATCTTATATCTTTATGTTTTGAAGGTTTTCTACATAGATTATGCCAACTGAAGCTGTATCATCACATGAACATGGGCACTTTGAAGATCAAAAATCTATATGTATACAGATATGCAAAAAGTCATGTTGAAGAATATGTATTCAAATAATTTAGATACAGGATATTTTACATGAATTGAGAGATACCTCCACACTTTTTTAGTCTTTTTGGGAAGAAGATTTGTCAGGTTATAGGATTCCTAACATTCTAACTTTCAATAAAGCTCCTAAAACATAGACTTGTCTTCAGAAACAGCTAGAAGTTCTGTTGTCACATTGCAAGCAACCAATTGCCTTAGATTGACTTAGAGTCAATCATGAAAAACATTTTCAAATGAATATTCATTATTGGAGCTTTTTTTTTTGGATCACTGCAAAACTAAAGAGAGGTACAGGACAATGCCACTATTTCTATGTAAAGTGAATAAACAGAGTCTGTTCATCACATCTGAATGGTGTTGATTCTTCTTGGGATGCCATTTCTCATGTGGAAGCTAGAGAACTATAGCAAAAATTAACCCATTTCTGTTTGGGTGTGGAGAATCATAGCATTAGCAACATTAGCCCAGTGCTAAGGAATTTCACTTACCAAAAGCCATTGAGGACCTGATTCAAAGGTCTGGTGCCCAGGCACTTCAGAGTTTTAAATCTGTTTCTCAATGCAAAGCAAAACTCATTTACATATAAATTCCCATTATAGTAAAATGTTTTGTGCTTTCAGTGCAGCTGAGATGGAATAGAATGGGCCACTAAGGAGAAATATTTTAATCTTTTGGAGTCTTTGGGGAGACCTCCATTGACTCCTCCTGTGCTTCACTTGCACCAGCATCTTGGAAGCCAAAGTGCTCCTTTGCCTGGTGGGTAGTTTCTCATGGCAGGCTGCAGCACAGCAAGTGGGAATGTAGCACGAAGACCCTGAAACCCTGTAGCATGACCCTATGTGGCAAACTATCCTCTGCTTAGCATGCCAGCTGTTTGCCTGTCCCCAGTAATGCATTTAATCCAGTAAAGCTAGACACAAAGATCCTCCAGTAAAGTATCATCACAATCAATCACAGTTCCTCACTAATGTTTGCCTTCCAGATTGTTTTCAAAAGGAAATATCAGATTCTGTTATCAGAGAATGCAGATATATAAGCAGTAATAATACCAAAGCAAGAGAATAAAAACATTCAGACGATAGTGTTATCATGATGTAACAGATATATACTAGTCTGGTTTTAATATTTTTTTCTATCTATAAATGTTTATTCTTTCTGATTCTTTTCTATAACTTCTTAAGCTGAAAATATTTTTATATCTGTACTCAGAGAGGTTGAGTTCCTTTCTGATTAATTAAAAAACAGTGGTTGCTAGAACTGTTGAGCAAATCAAGTTATCAGAGGTACATGCTTAATTTTGTACTGCAGTATAAAGCTATTCTAAACTATTTTTTTCTTTAAAGCCCTGACTCAGAAAAGCAGGTAACACCTTTTTTTTTTTTTCATTCAACAAAGTCTTTAAATATCTGCTGAAACAATAACCTGCTTTTCTTAAAATTGTACAAAAAATCTATTTTTAAGTTCTTCACAGTGTAAAACTGCCCAGACAGGTAATTAACTTCCTCAGAAACATAAAAATCATCTCTAGTTATAGAAAATTAATGCAGGCAGGGAAGAAACTTAAAACCTTTTATTTGTTGAAAAATGCAGTTCATGGAATTAATGAGTTCAGGCAGATCTAACAAATGCTTTTGTCAGTAAAAAGGAAGCAGTTCCTTAGGTTGCAACACTTTGTTTTGATTTATTTAAATGATACATTCCATCTTTTTTACTTTGAGACAACCTTTTGTTTCAAACATGGCAGAGCCTGTATGGGCAAAAGTACTTGCTAGAGATGCTATTCTTCTCCATTAACTATGTGAGATGGGCCCACTGTAGCTCTCTGTTTAGATGGCTCCCTCAGGTGACTCACACTAAGTATCATGAACTCACTATACTCATTCTTTGGAGACAAAATTGAAGAAAACCACTTGTGCAAAGTTACCTTTGCTGGTGAGCTCAATCCGAGGTCAGGATTAAACTGTGCTTGCTCCATTAAACGATATACCAAGGAAGACCACCACCTCTGAAGCTAGATGCAACTGAGAAATATCAGTCCTTTTCCTAAGTGGTGTACTGTCCTTCTGCTTCCTTGTCGCACAAAATTTGTCTTGAATGAAGAGGGAAAAAAATGCTGAAAATCACAGAGCATTCCGTTTTGAAGCCTTCAAAAGAGAAATGGCCTAGAAAACTGAAAGGTATATTTATTTGTTTGCTTGCTTGTTCATTTTCAGCACGTGATACAAAGCTGATGGGAACCTTGAGTCTGATTTTCACAAGGGCAACCAGGTTTAAATACAAAAGCATTAGCAGGAGAACAGAAATAAGTGATCTGCCTGACATCCAGGAAAGCCTTCTAGCTAACTGGATAGACCAGAAGCTGTAATTAGTCTGGAACATCACATTTAAATTCAAGCAAACATTGATAAAAGAAATATTCAGAGGTTTCTTTACACAATTGTAAATAGCAGAGAAATGAAGCAAAAGACCATGTGAGAGAAACTACTGTTCAGTAGAAATAATTGATGGGGTAGTCCTACAAGGCACTATGGAATCATAAGCTGGCTTAAAGTTAGAGACACAAGGAAATTTATAATGTTGTAAGTACAGAGCATTGGAAGATCAACTGGTCTAGCAATTTGAAATTATTGGAACTCATGACCATGAAAAATTTGTATCTTACTTAAACTACTAGAACATACTGTGCAAAATTTGTCACTTCACAGTAGAGCTTTGTAATATTGATCTCCAACAGGAAGAGCATCACGAGCAGGATAAAGATGTGAAAGTAGTGAGGTGATATATCACTTTTAGCCTTTGCAGAGCCACTGACAGGGTCACTTTTAATACCTAATGTAAGGACACATGTATTAATAAACAGAAAAATTTCTTTAATTCCGAGGAAACAGGAAAACATCATTGGATTACTTCCATTAAATTTGTTCAAGCCATTCAGCTGCTGACTGTCAGTCATCCACAAAAATTCCTTGCTTTTCTTGCAATATACTCAAAAGTGAAATAATTATACATATCTCCTCACTTGAATAAGTCAACACTATACCACTACCTCAACACACAAAGAAAGAAAAACAGCCCCAAACCAAAACTAGAGATAATGACTATTATTATTCATTGTCATTAACTTACTCTTTATCTATGCAGGCAAAAGTTGCAAGATAACAGCACAGTATTGTCTAGTACACAAAAAAGTCCATGGCAGAAATACTAACCTTAAAATCATCGTATATCTGTCCTGTAATCCCTTTCCACAGTCATTATAGACCTCTTTCAATTTCTGCAGCAAAATCTTCTTTCATCAGGTAAATTCCCTGAGCAAATATGTCAAATAAATAGATTTTTTTAAAAAAAGTAAAAAAAATAATTTAAAAATATAAAAAGTATAAAATAAGTGTGACACATGTACCTGAAGGTTCGTTTCCTGGGTTTGGATCTTCTATACATCTGAGTGCCTGCAGTGATCATAATATTATTTTCCTTGATTTGGATGAGGGCAGGCGAAATGGGGATGTGTGTTCATGTGCATTCCTTTCAGTTTCTATTATCTGGCACTGTTGTTCATCAGTAAGGCTGAAATCTTAATTCACTCTTTTCTGAATATTTACATGTCAGTCTTTGAACTCATGAAAATATACTATTTTCTAAAGAATCCTGCTTTATTTAATGTACTGGCTGTAACAATTTCCTGGGATATGCTTTCTGCCTTTTATGGAGTATTGTAAAATGAATGTAGATAGTACAAAATGTAAAGTGTAAAAAATGTAATATCATGTAGAAACAGATCATTGACCCAGCAGTTTTGCAGCCTGGCACTTAAAATAGTTGTGAATGAGCTATTAATTAACAGATACTACAACCATACATGTGAAAAAAGTGTCACCAAAAGAAACCGTGAGCAACAGTATCTTCAAATCTAGTTATAAAGATTTCATACCCATGGAAGTAGGTTTAAACTGTCCCAACAGATAAGAGAGTTACATCTGGGTTTCCAGCAGACTGAAGTACTAAGATGTGTCATAAAAATAGAACATAAATGTCTCTGAAATATAGACTTCCACTTTCAGGTCTTGAAAAGGCAGCACTACATTCTGGATTAGGTATGCTTGATTGGGCCCAAAATAGAATCGTTTAATGTCTCTTTTATATCAAGAAGCTTTACTTTGTATCTTTGCTTTACTTAATAGTAAATTGTGGATCGTACAAATGAGTATCCAAGGGCAGAATTTGTTCATGTAATATCAAATTAATGTATAATTCTGGTACAGCATTTTTTTAGATTCTGACATGGGAAAACATATCAACAATGCAGCAAAATTTAAAAGAAGCAAAACTGGCTCTTCTCCATTTTGTACAAATGAGATTTCAGCACTGAATCCAAGAATAGACAAGTTTTAGAAGAACACTGACTTTTAAGCAAAATGTTTATTTTACATCAGTCATTCCTGATTTGAATTCAGTATGAATTCTCGATATGATGTAATTTTAATTACATATTTCTTTTTATACAGTTCATGATACATAGATGTAACATGTCTATAAATAGAGCAAGGATTTAGTGTTAATAAATAGCAACGTTTTATTTGGAATTTGCGTTTACTATAAAACAGTCTTTAATACAAGCAATAATATAAGTCTCATAAAATTAAGAAATAAATAAAATACAGTGATTTTAAAACATGCTCATTTTCTTCAAGTGTCAAGAGTAATTAACTCCTTCTGCATATGAATTCTTCTAGCAGTTCAAGAAGGTTTTGGTGTCTTGGGCCAATAAATTCTGAAAACGCTGGTCATCGCCCTTTAACACCAAAGTCAGACAACAAGATTTCTAACTTTTTGCACCTTTTGACTTTCTAAAATTGTCTGACTTAAAAATTAGGTAAATGCAGTTTTTAACCTCATCTAATCAACCACACATGAAAATAGATTTTTTAGGAAAAAAATATTATTAAAGACTGTAATAAGCACTGTCAGTTAGGAAAGATGTGCAATAACTTTCATTTCTACATCACACCTGCATCCTCTAAGAGCTCTCAGTTTTTTTTCCTTTGTTATTTCATGTTATTGAAGAATTCATCACCAAAAATCAAATTAGCTTATCAAATCAAAGTTGATTTATTAATCTAAAACAGCAGGACTTATCAACCCTGCCTACCAGTATCTGAGAGACTATTATACTTGCATTTAAATAAAAAACCAAGCATGTCCATTTAAAATGTGGTAAGGAGGCAGGGGTTAGTACTAATCCAGCTTTGACCACAGGTGCAGATATAGCTCCAGCAGCCACCCTGGGGCTCTTAAACACCACCACTTCAAGCAACAGGAACAGCCACCCTATGGAAATGTCCCTGGGGACATAGGGCAGGGAGCAGACCTGCAGGTCACATTAACTTGGAGCTACTCTGCCTTATGGAAACACATTTCAAGAGCAGGTAGTAACAGCCAGGCTATGTCTGAACGAGAGGATCATCTAATTCTAACCACATAGTCCACTAAGGCTTCTTATTTCATGTCATGCAAAAGATCACAGACAGCTGGGGTATTCTGCAATTCACAGGCTCAGAGGAAAAGAAAAAATCAGATGTATCCTTCTAAAAAAGATGTAAAATGTTACTGTTACTACATACATTTTAACTAAGAAAGCGGTTATATCCAGGACAGCTTGTGTGCTTCAGCCTAAATATGTCTTAAGTCGAGTGAGGTTGATGGGACTAAAGACTCAAAAGTTACTTACAAATTTTCCTCTAAAATGTCTGAGTGGTACAAAGGCAGTAGCAGGAGCACACTCCTGGGCCAGATGAGACATCAAATAGACACTCAAAGGGTGCCATGGACATCAACCCTGGAGCACAAAAATTGAAAGTTTCTGGGAAGTTACTGGACGTGACAGATGTTCTATTGTTAAAGAAAATCAAATCCTCTTTATTAAAGTGATTAAATATATCTGCGGGTGGCTGATTTTATTGATAATATCTTATAATCAATGAAGCTTCTTTTGCTCTATTCTGTATTTGATGTAGCTGGATTATTCACTTTTGTTTACCTAAGTGGTCTTGCAGTTTTCCTGGCCAAAACATGGCTTCCTGAAAATAACCTGTTCATTGAAGCTCTATCAAAATACTGAGAAAAAAAGTTGTAAATATTGAATAGACACCTAAACTTAGAAACAACTGATGAAGGTTCTCTTAGTATCTCTTTAAATATATTGTTATACAATGGTACTTTTTTAGGTCATCATAGCAGCTATATCAGGACCCTGATGCTCACAGAAAGTATATATGTGCTCAAAAAAAAATATTGGAAAAAACCACTTGGAGTATTGAAGCAAGCATGCAAGACATAATTTACTGGAATTAACAACCTCGTAACACTGAAAGTGCAATAGCTTCTTGGCTTATGCTGTTGAGCTCCTTACACAAAAATTCTGAAATTAATGTTAAAATTCATGTTTTACCAGAGATGGTACTATAACACGTTAACTCTATATGCAATGCAAAAGTACTGCTGTATAGAGAGAATACAGGTTCATAAAGAAAAGTTAATTTTATTTGGCTTTTGTGAAGGCCATAAAGATTTGTACACTTTTGATAATAATTCTAACATTGTTTAGAATGTGTGTCTGCAATGTTGGGATCAGAGCAATCCTTATCCCAAATTTGTATCACAACGTTGCCATAAAATCTATAAATACAGAAAATAAAGTATTGGCAAACTGAGTCGTAACAGTTTGCAATTTATGAACAAACATTCTTAGACTGTACCATGTGAAAATACATCAATATCTCTTAAGTCTGAAGAATAACTCATTCTTTAGTAACTAAATGAACTAAATAAACTAAAACCAGCTTGTTCTCCATGGTAGAAATCACAGCATATAAGGACAGATGAGAAAGCAGAGGGCACACAATACCTCCTATAGGAAGAAGATCCCTGGAAATGTTCCTGATTTGCAAGATGCGCAAACAAGTTTTGGGCACAGTGATACATGTCACTTCTACTAATATCTTTTTCTTTGAGAATATTGTAGGATAAATTGTCATAAATATGTATATTTTGCTTGAATTTCTGGGCAGATTGTTTTATTTCCTTACTGCTTACTAGTGAAATGTAAACGTAATTTGCTTTTGCTAATGACCTTCATATTTTCATCTGCTCCTGTTATCTCTGCCACTGCTCATTTAGGGAAATGAGCAAGAGAAATGTCATCAGTAGCTAGAGATCCTTTAGACAAGTCTTGAGGTTTCTAAGAAATCTATTTTCTTGAAGTGCCATCTCAATAATACGCAGTAAAGCTCCTCACAGTTCTCCCCAAATACGGCTATATAAAATTCCTAGCATTTTCTTTTGAAAGAAAAGTATCTTATATTTAAAGTTTTTAAAGGGTGTCTGTAACTCAGGAGCTCAAGTCACATTTTGAAAAAAAGCTGTCTAAGTGCCTTTAGTCATGTCTGAAAGGAAGATTTAGATTTCTAAGCCACTTAAGTTGTTTTTTTTAATCCCTGTCATCCATCTGAAACTGACTTACCCTATGCTTTCTAACTATGTGGACATTCATTGCAAGATGTCATCACTCTCTTGTTAGTTTTAAAATACCTCTGTGTACAAATTTTCTGAGAGCTTTCAAATTACCTTTCCAATTTTGAAATAAGTGATTTGTCAGTGCATTTTTTCCATCTATCCCTTTCCATGGCTACAACTTCAACAAAAAGAATAGAAAGCATTCAGCTGCTTTTTTTTTTTTTTTTTTTTTTTTTAGCACATGTATTTACACTGTAAGAAATACTTTGTAGTGTGCTGTTTAGATGCCTCTATTTTCATGCCTAATAATAACACAGAAGATGCTGCAGTTTAAGAAGCAACTTGCAGTTTTGCTTCAGGATCAGAGAGAAGGGTGAAAGGCCTTGGAAGCCATTTCTGCATGGTTCCCAAGATCCATGCAAAATCTAGTGTTTCCAGCAGAAGAAATGGCATCATAAGTCCTCCTCCTGTAGGCAACAATGTTTGTCACAGAAGGCTGTACAAAGAAGCTAGTATATGTGCTCAGTTGAATTTTGTAGAGAAGGGTTGTAAAAGAAAAACATGCTGCAGTCCTTTCACCATCGGTGTAAATTTTTTGAGACATATTGGTACCTCTTTAACAAGTAGGAAGCAGGAAGTGCTGTGTTCAGATGTGCAGTGTACATTCCTAGCAGAGGTTTGGCTTGGTCTGCTGGTAGGCACTGATGATGCTTTGCATTCTGCTTTACAACATCCATCAGTAGCAAACAGATCCACTTATGGCCTCAGCCAGGACCTGTCCCTCTTTTATTGATAAAATGGGTCACTGCCACGTCTTCATATTGATTTACCAATTGAAAACTATGGTTTAAAAGGTTCTCCCAATTTTACAGTTTACCATGTAGACCTGAATAGCTTCGGGACCATCTCTGTCTTTCCCACCATGAAGTAAGGCCACCAGGATCCAGGCCTTGAACTTCCCACTAAAACAGATTGAGCTTAAACACTACAATGTAGTTCCCAAAGACATAGCAAGTGCAGAAATAACAAGGTGCCATCTAAACTTTATCTGAGATGTTTCTTCATCAGGTAACAGTTCTCTCATGAATACTGTGACCATGAAGATCACTAATATTCAAAACATTTTGAAACATAATGCAAAGCCCCATAAATAAATTGTATATGGTTATCCATATACTGAAAGAATTTTGTTCTGCTTCAGTTGCGTAATCTTATGGAGGTCTCACCACACTTGCAACTCATTCTGACAATTCCAAGTTACCAGTCCCAAATGCAAAGCACCATTTTTTTTTAAAGGAGCAAAGAAAAAACTACATGTATCTTGGATATACTATAAATCACTCTGATCCTGTTTTCACCCTTAACACCCAGTATACAGATGCTTTTCTACTTTCCATCTCCATCCTATGTCAAAAAGCACCTGAGGACATGTTGAAGAGCTGTCTGTCCACTACAAATATTTTCATGGTTTGTAAAAGGATTATTGATCATAAAGTTTTTGGGATGAAAGAAAACACTTAAAAACTCCTTTTGGCAAATGTTTTTGAGAATATGATACCAGCAATTCCATCCTTATATTTTTTAGACAAATAGTGATGGGCAAATTCGACAAAATAGTAATTTCCTATAATGTTTCACTCTGTGTTCCACTAATAACTTTTCAATTATCATGAAACTAATTTGTAATTAGATTGCAAATATACATAACTTTTACCATGAAAATTATGAGATAGTTGTAATATAATTAGGGTCCACAATCCACATTTCCACATATACATGAACTGCTTTGGAAAATGTTTCATAGAATTAAGAGGTAAAGCATTTTTGCTCAGATCCTAAAGTAGCTATTTAGAAATAGATATGACAGACTGAGAGACAAGGACACAGAGTGAAAGTTTCTTCAACAAAAATGCCTTATCCACCTCTGAGAAGCCTTTTCTTGTCAGTTAAAACCTATGTGCTGTATAGATATTGCCACTGCTGGATTTACAACCTAATTGAAAAATGACAAGCTGTCTGAGGGCAGCATCATAGGGGCTGGTGGCCTCCTGAGGCCTCAGTGGTATCTTGCCTCACTGGTGCCAGCAAGCCTTTAGCTCTGAGACAGATAACATTTACAAACAGGGAAGGGACTCAGCAGGGACTGACTTATCTGGAGTATTGTGTTCAGTCCTGGGCTCCCCACTTCAATGAGGACAGGGAAATACTAGGGAGACTCCAACAGAGAACTACAAAGATGAAGAAAGAACTGGAACACATCTCTTTTGAGGAAAGGCTGAGAGCCCTGGGGCTCTTTAGCCTGGAGAAGAGAATACAGAAGGGATCTTAGTAATGTTTGCAAACATCTGAAGAGTGGGTATCAAGGAGAAGGGCCCAGTCTCCTGTCACTGGTGCCCTGTGATAGGACAAGAGGTATTGGTAGTAAGGTGAAACACAGGAAGTTCCACCTCAACATGAGGGTAAACTTCTTCACCGTGAGAGTGACAGAGCACTGGAACAGGCTGCCCAGGTAGGTGGTGGAGTCTCCTTCTCTAGAGACTTTCAAGACCTGCCTGGATCTGTTCCTGTGTGGTCTGCCCTAGGTGTTCCTGCATTGGCAGGGGGGTTGGACTCGATGATCTGCAGAGGTTCCTTCCAACCCCTACCATTCTATGACTGTATGATTCTATGATTTGTTCATGTACTTCAGGGAACATCTTTGTTTTTTTATGATGTCAGCTTTGGGTGGAAGGATTGAGGGCCAAAGATGTACCTGGAAGAAGATAAGGATGCTGCTGTCATGTCTGATCTATTAGGCTACAAAGATGATTAGGGGACTAGAACATCTCTCTTATGAGGAAAAACTGAGGGAGATGGGTCTTTTTAGCTTGGAGAAGACTAACAGGGGATCTTATCAGTGATTATAAATACTTAAATGTTTATAAATACTAGTCAGGAGGGTGAGACCAGTCTTTTTTTCAGTGGTGCCCAGCGACAGGACAAGAGGTAACAGAGACAAACCTGAACATATGAAGTCCCTTCTAAATATGAGGAGGAACTTCTTTGCTTTGAGGGTGACAGAGCACTGGAACAGAGAGGTGGTAGAGTCTCCTTCTCTGGAGACATTCAAAGCACATCTGGACACATTCCTGTCTGATCTTCTCTAGGCGAACCTTCCCTGGCAGGGAGGCGTTGGACTAGTTGATCTCCAAAGGTCCCTTCCAGCCCCCATCATTCTGTGATTCTGTAATTCTGTGGAATGCTAGATGCTGATCATGGCAAATGGGTCAGCTTCCCTCATCACCCACTTCTTTTCAGTGTCTGTTCTGACTTGCTCTGCCTTTTTTCCACTTTCTTCTTCTCCCAATCACTTTACTTTTTCCCACTTTAGTTTCTTTGAGCACCTTTGTGAAGCTTTCTTTTACCATTTTTTTCTATCTTTTCTTCCCCACATGCACTTCCATATCTGTCTTGCTTTTCTGTGTCTCTTTTCTTTCCTCTTTTTCTTGTTACCCACCAATTCCTCCTTATTGTCCTTCCTGTTTTCCTGTTTTCTGTTCTCTTACCTTTAAGGGTGTGCCATTGTGCTGCATATAGTATATTCTGCAATGAAGATCACTCCATGGAGATGCTACTTTTCATCCTTAGCTGTTAAAGTCAGTTCTGGACCCACTGGCAACATAGTGACTATGCTTTCCATATACTGTCACTCATCTTTTATATCATCTAAATTTGGTACACAACTGGCCAGAGTTGTCTATGATCAAAGCATCACACTGCAAACCAGAGGCAGGCATCTGAGCCTTCAACTCAATCTCAACCTAGAGCAGCCCACGGCTAGCTCACCCACAAAGGGACAGGGTGGGAGTTGCACCCTCAACCTGCCAAGGTTAAGCAGCAACATCAGAGCTGGAGACTTGACCTCTCAGCTGTCCCTAACCAAGACCCATGGATTTCCTCCTTTAAAACATGGCCACATCTGAGTGGAGGATGCTGTACAGCTCTTCTAAATTCAGGAACACTGAGTTCATTCTGACCCCTGCTTTTAGCAGCACAATGTGTTAAAGGCAAATCTTGCAATTAGATGTGCAGAAAAGTAAGGTCGTAGAAACATACAGTGTACATTTAAAGATCTTTCAACTCCCTTGGCATCAGAAATAATTACCCTGGCAGAAGACATCACCTAATCCCTGCAGGCCACAGCTGGAAGACTGCCAGGTTTCTACATTAAAGAAACGAGGACTGTAGATGTTGAAATAGCCTGGACAGGCCTGAAAAAATTCAAGAGAACTTTGCTGTTGCAGGGAAGGTACTTACTGTAATAATAATAGTTACAAAAGGAAGCCTGAATGAATTCTGAGAATACTTTTAAAACCTGCAGGATAAAAAAAATCATCCTGTGAAAAACTGATGGAAGAACCTTGGAATGAAAATATAGGATTTGGGGATTTATGGAAATACTCTGCTGGGTAATTATTTGTTTGATATTTTGGGGGTTGACATTTCAATCACTTGTTTTCTGAATGAACAACCAATTTTTAAGATCCACCAATGACAATTTTCCCAAACCATCTTAGAAATCAGATGATAAAAACATAAGAGATTTCTCTAAATACTTATTTTAATCTTCACAACAAAGCTAATATAATTTTGCTCATTCTGTTAGTAAGTATTTTTTTCCCTTACTGTCTCAAATATCTAAAAACGATTGGTGATGGACTATAGCGGTACTGAAGATCAGTTATTCAGTCTAGGGGTCAGTGGTTTTATCTATACACTAGAAAACTAGGAACAGTTTATAATTTATTTTAACATTTAAAAATGTCATATTTTCCTGAATGTGCTGCATCTCTAATGAATCTTTGGTAAAGTGTTGAAAAAATTACAGGACAATATGCAGAATGTTCCAGTGCTGCAACAGATAATATGTTCAGTCAGATCATGAGATCTTTAAAATCACTGCAAGATTAATATCATATTTTAACATAAGGAGTTCTAGAAGAATTATTCCACCCCTGTTATGTGCTAATCCTGGCAGCTGTGCCAGGCTTTGCCTTTTAAACCCATCTGTGTCTTCCCTGAACCATCTTAACGTAAGTTCTCTTCAAAGAGATATTAATCAGACTGGCTAGACTGCTGGGACTTAATGTTTCCACTACCTACGTTTTTATCTAGCTTTATAAACTTTATATTGAGATATAAATTAAGACTTCAAGTGCTCCTATTTGCTTCTCTGACTTCTTGCCTGAGGCTGTCTTTAATTCTAAGCTGTCTGTTGAGCTATACAAATGATGCATGTGAGAATGCCATCAGCTTTGATATGATGTTTATTTCTTCCTGTTAATGAAAAGATTTCCCATTTTTTATGCATATTTCTGGTGGTTTAAGAAAATGCCATGAATGTATTGCTTTAAGGTTCACTATGATGGAAAACCTTTTTATTAAAACAGTATTTTTCTCTAGTTTCAAGATTGGCACTTGCATCCTCTAATTCTGACAGTTTACATTATTTCTCAGCATAATAGGATTGAAGCAGTGGAAGATTAACAGGAGGCAATCTAATGTAATGGTTGCAATTATGGTTGATGAAGGAATGTGTTAATCAGGAAAAATATAACTCTGATGACTTCCTATGTGGAAAAAGAAAAAAAAAAAGTAAAAAATGGAGATGAGAAATCTGTGCTGGGTGAGCTTGCTCATCTGTATATCTGCTTTTGTTCTAAAATCATATTTTAATATAGATATTCTGGCATAAAATTACATCCTAAAGTACACAGGCTGTGTCAGCCTGATGGCTCAGCCAATAGAAAATTTTGAGGAGTTGCTCAAACTACTTCAACATCTGGGTAGTTATTAATGGAAGAAAAAACACTTTAATTACTAAATCATCTGTTAAGGCAGGGCTTGTGCCTGTGTAGAAGAAATATCTATGGGGCCACTTCTCCATCTGAGCTGCACTTTGAATCTATGTATCTATTTGCATAACAACTTGAGAAAACTCTGCCAGGATATTGTGGTCATTATTTCCTGAATAAACTGAAATCTGTCTGATGCTCTAATACATAACATAGCATGCAACAGGGCATTGCTACCTCACAGACTAGCCATTCAAAAGGACTTCAGGGAACTGCTGACCCTCTTCCATCCTTGGGAGTGGTTGAGGCAGTGCATTTCCATAGAACAATGTGTATGTCATTATTTAGTTATTATCAACATGACATGGCAGATAATTTAAAGAAAAACAGCAATTTAATCAAATAGAAGTTGACATGTCCAGAACATGCTTCCTTATTCTTGTTTCATATTCCAGGTGGCACTGTCCTTACCCAAAAAATGACCCTTCCTTCCCTGATGTCCTGAGTATCCTCAGCTCTTTGCTCCATGAATCCAAACACACAACACAGTGGTACATCCCCCACCCCAGGACAGCAAAGGTCTCACTTCCTGTGGCAGTCCTTGGAGGAACCTCAGTGTACCACTGTGTGGTGGAGCAGCAGCTGCTGGCCTCGTGTGAGACAGCAATCTTTATCTCCCAAGGCTGTGAATATGAGAAGATTCTCAACTGTAAATCTACTACTTTAGATTAGTTCTCCCCACCCAATAAAATAAAAGCAAAACCAACCCAAACCCAAATCAAATCAAGCCTTCATTCTGTATTCAGAGATATTAATACAAATTTTTCTGGCCAAAAATTGCATTTCTATATCAGGAGAAATTTCAATGAGTGACTGTCCTGGTTTGAGTGAGAACAGAACTAATTCTGTTAAGTAAGTGATTTTACTTTTTATCTCAGTTCTTCTAACTAACTGCACTTTCTGAAGTTAGCAGCCTGTTCTCACAGACAGTGTCTGCTTCTAGCAGTG
>WUAM01000143.1:4713587-4734492 GCA_024336885.1 Actenoides hombroni | reverse complement strand
AGAATAGAATAGAATAGAATAGAATAGAATAGAATATTTCAGTTGGAAGGGACCTACAATGATCATCTAGTCCAACTGCCTAAGCAATTCAGGGCTGAATAAAAATTAAACCATGTTATAAAAGCATTGTCCAAATGCCTCTTCAACACTGCCAGGCTTGGGGCATCAACCATCACCCTCAGAAGCCTGTTCCAATGTTTGACCACCCTCTTGGCTTCCTAACATCTACTCTAAATGTCCAGTTTAAATGTCTAGTTCTGATACAATGAAGTATGCAAGGAAAAGACACATATTTCTAATTAGATCTTTTTTCCACTTTTTACTCAGTCTTCATTGTTTATCACATTCACTGACAAAACTTTAACAATCTGTACTAATATGTATGTAAAGGAAAAACTATAAAAAAGAGCAACCTAAAACTTGTATGTATTTTTCACATTTCTTGGCTCTAATTAATTATAAATATTACTTTAGGGTTTGTTTGTTTGTTTGTATTTTTAATTAAGGATGCTCAGGCCAATTCAAAATTTTATTTGGTTCCTACTGAGCCCTACTCTAAATTAAAATGTCTTTTCTAAAAATGTTCTTGTCAGGGATTATCTTCTCCATATGAAATACTAGAAATTTTATTATATTTAAGAGCTATGGGTTATTATAAAATTATATTACTCAACATATTTTGGTATTTCTGTTAAGCACCCTGACCAAAGTGTTGAAAGGATTATGTGAAAAAAACAAAGAAATAAGCAGGAAAAGCTTAATAGAACATTTTCATATCCAAAAAAGGGTTTTGCCTATTTAATTTTGAATAAGCTTAGCTTGCTAATTGTTTAAATTATTGTAATTTTTCAGCCTTTACCAAAAGAGTAAAGTGGGAAAATTAGAAGTGCTTTTTCTTCAGATTAAATATTTTTCTGAAAGTTTCTGGTGTGTTTGTACTGATGATGCATAAATGTTGCTTCTAACAGATCAAACTACGGGACATATTTAAAAGCACTCAATATTGGCCTAACTAGTGAATACAATGAAAGAATTTTCCAATAACTTCAATGCCTGTGGAGCTGGGTCAATGCTAAGTGCTTTAGAAATTCTTACTTTCACAATTTTCCCTTCTAATAATTAATGTATATGACATTGGTACTTACACCTCATCATGAAAACCAGCACTTTTGCTGCATATTCAACACAATTGCTTATTTAGAAACATTTAAATTCATAATTCATTTTAATACATATTGAAGTTGCTGTACCTCTGGAGCTTATTTGATTTATTTTCCACACAAGCCATCAAATAGCATGACATCCACAGACTTGAAAACATGCTTCAGTCTCTTAAATGTGATGAAATGCTACCATCACTAGGTGTGATTTCTGTCACGTGCTATCCAGAGCAATGGACTGTCTAAGTCATCTCCCAAGGACTTTCCACATCCCAGTTCTTTCTTACAGCCATATCTGAGTTTAAATGTTCTTGTTTATACAACCTTCAAGGCAAAAATCCTCTTGTTATTTCAAAGCAAATGCTCAGAAGTTTACTCTTGTCTAAAAAGAAAACTAAAGCACTTTGCCCAGATATGGTGGAAAGAGGAACACTGCCATTCTGCACAGTAGCACCTCTATGCCCTCATCTGAAATTTGGTCCTTCCACTCATCTGGATAACAGTTCTTCATCAATATTGCTGTTTTCAAGGAAATTAAGCATTCAACTTAATATTTTATATTACCTTTAAAAACAGAAAAGAAAAAAATCAAATTATCCATATTTTGCTGTTGCAAAACTTATATTTTTCAATGGAAAGATGCTTCCAAAACTAACAAATTTTTTCTTAATCTTACACAGAAACAAGTTTGTTTACTGGCCAACTTTCTCTTAAATTCTTCCCAGAGGTCTATGTGTCACAATCTGAAACAACAGATGCAGTAGGAGTCCAGAGAGATGAGGTAATCATCTGCAATGAGAAACACATCCATGCCCTCCCATGCCCTATCCAGTGTTTATCTTGTTCCCAGAGGCCTGGCCACTGGTGATCTCAATTCTCAGAGTAACATGAAATACCAGCAGTTCCAAAAATGGAAGGCAAAATAAGGCTGATTCTTCAAGAGAAGCCCCAGAAGTTTCCAAACATTTTTTCACATACCAGTTTTTCATATTCTTTGATCTGCTGTGTTTCCAGGTTGATATACAAGTATTTCCAGATCACACTGAACAGTTGAAGCAAACACTGGAATGTTCTTTCTATTTCAGAGATTCCTACTAGGTAGGCATTTTGCAGGAATGTGGGGGGTTTTGTAAAAGTAGGCAGTAAGGAAAAAACCACATTGATGTTATGTGAAGGAAAATTACATCATGTAACACTTCTCCCAGGAATGTATTGACTTCTGTTACTGTTGTTTCATAGAACTGTACTGAAGTACTAAAAACTCTGCTCAACAACTTCAAAAATTTAAATACTATTTTCTCATAAACCAGTCATTTGTTTTTCACATTAATATCAAGGACCTGAAGTCCATTTATTTATTTTTTTAATGATCATATAAACATAGCAACTCTTGAAAGCTAGAATCCAAAATCCATTTGAAAAATTAGAAATCTTGTAAGAAATTTACAAATATAAGTGATCCTAAAAGAGAAACATTTTTTTGTCACGCAGAGGCCAGATTTTCAAATAAGCCAACAAGCCAAGGTAATGATTGCCACCTCTCCATTTCAAAGCACCAGAGCTGTCACAGACCCCTGTGTCCATGCCCTGCATCATCTGTCAGAGGGAGCATAAGCCACCAAACTGCAGTTAGTGTGGCTTTAGCAACACAAGGTGAAGAGATTTCCTGCCTACCTAATACTTTGAGGGGCACTGTGCTTTGAAACTTCCTCAGCAAAAAGCACCATTCATTAGAAGCACCTGTTTGCCTGTCGTCTGGAAAAGGAAGGAGAGATGAAAGTATCTGTATGTGCAAAGTTTCAGACTGCACTAGCTGATAGCATCTGCAAAGTAAATTTACAGTGATTAAAATGTACTGTTTGTCATGCTCCTGGTCTTTCTTATTACACTCCGGGAGCAGACATAGAACTGAAAGAGAGGAAATGCTATACAAGATAAAAAGGATGGATGACAGTCCCTTGGTGTCACTTATTTTATTCAGCTAGAGACACTGAAAGAATATTGTTACAGCAAGACACTGGAAAACAGTATTTTGTGGCTGTGATTTTTAAATATTGAACAGGAGAAGGGTAAATATTATCTCTGCTTCTTAAATCTAAACATGCTCATTCCTTCTGATCTTTTTTCTCTTTCCAGTTTGCGAGGTAAATGAAATCTGTAAAGAATCTGATTACATTGACCATACCCAGACATAATCTGCCAAAAGCTGCTGAATGTAAGTAGTGTAACAGAGAAAAAAAAAAACAAATTACTGTCATGTGGCACAGCAGGCACTCTTCAGCTAGTTAGGAAGGTACCTCTTCAGCTAATACAGACACAGCAGCAGCAAACAGACGTGCACATGGATGCAGTGTCACATTTGGAAACATTTGAAATCTTCCACTAATTTGATGCTACCTTTCCAGACCTGACCATCACATTCCTTGTCTGAATTATTGTTACCACATTAACTCTATTAAAACATGCTTCTTGGCCATTTCCAGTGGGCAGAGTGATATTCCACCCTTCCATTCTCTTTCCCCATATTCTCTGGTTACATAATTCAAAAAGTATCTTTTAGTTCTCCTATTAAACCTTTCCACAAAGCATTGGAAGCTGCTCACTGCTAAAAACAGCTCTGTATGAGGCACAAGGCACTGACTCTCCACCGTGCTTGTGGCTATTCATGAACCTAAGTTAAACCTGAGCACCGTGTTTGGAACCAAGAAGGAAATGTTCTCCCTGCTTAGACAGGTAGGAAATTTTAATGATTTTTTGCCTCCATTTGAGAGAACAGCCTGATTCATGAGGGGTACCACTGAGTATGAGAAAAAAAAATCCCAACTGCCTCAGAGATGTTGGTTTCCAGCAAAGTCCTTCTGCTCTCCTGCTCTCTGCCTCTAGTCCACTGTGGAGGTGGTTTCGGCTCTGCCTCAAAGGTTGTGCATTTACTGTACTGTTAGTACAACTCTTGTGGTCTATGGTATTTCCGTAAGAGGTGATAGGGATGCTCTGTGCATTCTTGTAGTTTAAATGTCTATCCATTGCTGCCTTCACTTGCAGAGGAGTAGACATTAATACATTGTCCCTTCTAGTCTGATATTCTTGTGTAAATGAAAAATGCTTTGGTTTTGAAATCTTTTAATTTTAATCAAGACATAGATTTCTATGAACTTTATATCAGCAAAGTACCTGAGGACACTTTCAGGGGTGAAAAACATTTATCTAGCATCTCTTGAAAGCTAGAACCTAAAACTCATCTGTCTGTCCCTGGGATCCTGCTCTCCTTGTTGTTGTACCTCATGGTTTACCACCTTAAGGGACAATTACTGAATGCATCAGTGCTAACCTATAAAGATAAAGCTGAAGGAATTAATGTAGACTTAAGACAAATAACTCACTCAAGGCAATACTCCTCAGCATCCTTTTCCATGCTACAGGACAATTTGCCAGTGCTTCCTGAAAGTTTCTCCCCCACTGCTCCCTTATAAGTCACACCAGGATATGTTCTTTATGTCTTTTCTTTTCTTTTCTTTTTTCTTTTCTTTTCTTTTCTTTTCTTTTCTTTTCTTTTCTTTTCTTTTCTTTTCTTTTCTTTTCTTTTCTTTTCTTCTTTTTTCTTTCTCTTCTTTTTTCTTTTCTTTTTTTCTAAAAGATATAAAAAATGCATACAGGACAAACTTCACAAACCATTGCAGTGCTATGTATGTGCATATTAAGTTTCATCCTATACAGACTGAATGTGATTTTTTGCAAGATGCCTCTTTTTTCTGTCCTGCTTATTTTCTTTGTTATTACTGATAACCCTGGACCTATTTACCAGAGTAACTCAAGTAAAGTTTTCTCACTATAACTATACAGGACATCTATGGTACTCTTGTTTAGTATGTCAAATATTTTCTCTGTTAATGACAAGGAAGAGAAATAATTGCCTGCAAAAATCTCATGTACTCCTCAGGTAAGAATTACTATAGTTAACACACTACAGTAACTGAAAATGCTAGGAAGAGGTTTATGATCCAGGAAAAGGACTCTTAAAGCCTCTAAGATAATACATCTACTTCCTCATCCTAATTTGTGCTTCACTCTTATTAAAGTTACTTGTAAACTGTGAAAGGAGGTCATACCTCTAAAGGATTATTTTTCATTATATGCCCTCCAAAGTTTCATGACTTTTCTTATCAGAATTGTGAAAAGATGCTTAAAACCATTTGATATTCTTCTTCAAAACCTTTCTTCATAAATTGAAAGCTAAAACCTCTCTTCATAAATTGAAATCTTGTATATTCCTCCCTCTTCCTTCTTTGGGGCTACTGGTCTTTGAGCAAGATCTTACTTTCATTGAAAAAGAACTGATGAAAGTGGAATTCTGAAGTTAGAAATTTGTGAATTTGTGAAATGCTGTTTTTCTAAGGGGCAGAGAAGGACATTGGACATTTTGCAGTACTGGAGGGTCATGAACAGGTTAAAGGTCAGCTGTGGTTAGAAAAGGAGTGTGATTAGCTTTAATTAGAGGAAGAAAAGGAAAAAAAAGCATTCTTTATTAGAAAATATATATAGTGTACAGAAGAATTAAACTGGATAGCTGGAAAAACTTTTTAATAAATGCAGAGCACTGAAATGACTATTCAAGGTCTCCGGGAAAAATAGAAAAACACGCAAAAGGAAAAATGAACCTGCCTGGTTGGGAAACTTAATGTGCCTTCTAGCGTTATGATTTATGATGTTTATTCCACATTATAAATTTAATTTATCCTACAAGCTTTACGATATCTCTTTCATTCTACCTATGATATTTGTCATTTTTTATCTTCTTCCAACAAACATCTCAAACTTCTCAGTTAGTCCAGTGAGCTGTTACCTGTTTAGAGGTTTATAATTCACAAAATATTCTCCCTCCCTTGTTCTTCTGTGATAAAATATTTAAAAGCTTCATTTATGTGTTAACCAAGTCCATTATCTCTTAGGACCTGCCATATATATTTGACTTACTTGTGCTTGTATTCCACACAAGTAAGTTTTCTCTTCCCACGTGCAGTTGAAAATTACTTGCATCAAAAATAAAATCCAGGGTAACTATGTAACTGACATCACAGAATTTCTGTTTTACTCTAGGGAGGTTTTTTCAATCACATCTCTGTTGGTTCTCGGGCAAGTCTCTAGACTACTCCTAGGGGCTTTGTGAAAGAAAATAAACACAAACAAACCTACCTATTGACTTCCCTATACGGGCTTAACCTCTCTATATAGGGATGTATAAAGACTGCTTCAGGGGACTTGCAAATTGAAAGTGTTTACTGTAGAGTAATGCACCTGTAATTTTAAATTTTCTTTGTGAATATTTTGGTGCAACTTCCATTAGATGTTTAACCCTGACAGCACCTCATGATTTAGAAGGATGGATACAGCCATGAGACACCAGTAGACTTTGGGAAGAGGATGAGACCAATCCAGATCTTGAAGGCTGGATCATGACCAGAAGGTGGCCTTATTTCACACAAGAAATTCTGGTTTATGTCAGATGACAGCAGGGAGAAATCCTTTTCCAAGATCTGAGGCATTATCTTCCATCCTGAATCAAAAAAACATACATATCACTTAAACCCAACATATTTTCAATGAACCACATGAAAAAAAAAAGAAAAAAAAAGACAACATTTGTGTAAATGTTTATAGCAGATACATGTGAAGCCATAAAGCTGGATTTGTTGGGTTAAGTATGTCACTTAACTTTCACTGTTGATAGCCAGGTACCCAGTCCCAGCAAGTTTGCCCAGCTCCCTTTGAGTCGTGGAAGGACAGTGGTGGCAGGAAGACAAGGGTAGCATACCATTAGGAAGTACTCTGACACTCACCCCAGGGTGAGACAGATGGCTGGTTTTCTTGGCTTTCCTAGAATAGATGCCTGATCATCATAGAACTGAAGATATCTAAGATGGAGGACTCCCATGACAATAAGAAAATCCGATTTTAGAGATCAATGCCCAAAATAGCACCATGAAACTGCCTGTGCATCACTACCATTATAGCAGCAAGTGTGGGTTTCTGGCTGTGTATGGAAATCGAGACAGTCAGAAGACTGAGGTTTTGAGTCCAATTCTCAAGACTATTATTCATGGAAAACAAGAACCTAAATCTTTTCCTGAAATCTGGCTATGCACTGGGTTTACTGAAACATTTGAGAACACACAAAGCAGCAAGATTTTTGCATCTGCTGAGTCAAACATTAGCAATTTATGTCTTCTGGGGCAACAGAACAATTTAATCTCCAAAAAAATCAAGTTTGAAGTTGAACTGTTGAAGTTTTCATGGAGTTTTCAAAGAGATAGCTAACCATCATGATGGTTCGAGAAGAATAAAACCCCAAATTCTTTCTTTGAAACCATATTCTTAAAATACACCGTCATCTCCTAGTCATAGTTAAGAATTTGTAAGTATACCAATTAGACTGTGCCTTGTTCTTAAGAGACTCTAATTGCACTTCTGAGCAAAATGATGTGGGAATCAAATCAATTCTCAGAAGGGGCTCAAAAAGCTTTTAAAATAATTTTTCTGATGCATGAAAGCATAATCTAAATGGAGCTATGTTTTCACATGAGGTCTTGTTACTTAACATATGATGTATTAAGCAATACTGCTCAATAGTCCAAAGGATTTTAAGGGGCACCAAAACATTTAAGAGGTGGTAGCAAAAAAAAAAAAATAAAAAATTCTTTCTACAGAACAAACATCACTGTAAAACTTTTCTCTTTTACACATTTCAGATAACAGCTTTTAACTGCTGGTATTTTTGTTTTATATTGCATATAAGTTAAAGTATATGTGAATGCATAGTCACTGTAAGGGTGAATCTTTTCACAGGCTATTGCTGTTTAAACATTTGCTTTAAGGGGGAAAAGAGGATAAAGAAGTAGAGACTAATTTTTTGTCTAGTTTTGACTAATTCATACTAACAGTGAATAACTTCCACTTGTCTTAGCACTCTCACTGACACCTTGAACCCACAGGACCCCTGCTCTCACCAGCTCCCCTCCCACTGCCTCCTCAGTTCTCTACAACTATTTCCTCAGCCCTACAGCCCACAGAGCTGCCAGGTGAGTGATGTCATGCCTGGACTTTGGCCTCTGTCTCAGTTTTCATCAATTCTTAACCAATCTTTCAAAAAGCTTTTATAATTAATATGAAAATCTATGTGAAAAGTACAGTTAGCAAATGTTTTGCATGACATTCCTTCCAATGCCAAGGTTTCAGACTCCACAGAATAGCCCTGAAAATTGAACAGCTTATCCTCTATACGAACATCAGGGGATTTCCCTCCGTAAAAGCCTAACTGGTGGAGTCCTGGAGGATTATAGAAGTAATTTTATTATTTCATACAAATATTCAGTTGAAGCTTGCATAAATTTTTAAATTAAACTGCCATTGAAGATTACAAATTAATCTGAATGTATTACTGTAGTCCTAAATGGAAGAGACAGTGAAGATAGTAAATACAAGCTGTCTTCTGCTGAGAACAAGTTTCTGAAATAAAACATGCAACATCTCACCCCAGAGTAAAAAAGGGCAGCAAAACAGGCAGAAGAATGTTACATCTCTAACATCTGCTCCTATTCAAACATAGGTTATGCAGTGTTTCAGTATAAATATCTATTTAAAAAAAAAAAAATAAGAGAGAAGAAACCCATATGAAATTCACAGTATGGAGAAATGGAGTCACAAACAGCCTGCGGTGTTTAAAAAAATCTCTCCATGGAGGCCTTTTCTTCTTTTCATACTGTTCCTAATAGCTGTTTTGCATAAATTGATTAGTACATATAATCCAAAATAGTTAAATACATTTCAAATAAATGCTAGAACTAAATACAAGTATGGCTTTAAAACAATCAGGTAATTTATTTAATTATTAGTTCATATCCTGGTAATACACACCTTACAAGACTCATAAAACATATATTCCCACCTGGGGCAAAAACACATCCGTGTTTTAAGTTGTATGGTTCTTTCCTGTTCCAGTAAAGATCTACACTGCTTCCACCCTGAATATGCTGTTCCAGTTTAAAATACACTGTGTTTGTATTTATCTTTGTTACAGACCATGCATTGATACTTCAGATCTCTCATCAACTTTCAGATGACTTTTATAAGGAGTATAAAGCTTTTGGGTTTTCTCCTGAGACCACATGGTCTACATTTAATTACAGATGTAATGTTACCTCATTATTCTGGAACTTGGGTTTCTGGAAAAAAACTTTCCAATTTTTATCCTTTTTCAGAGAGTTTTCATGTGATTATAATTCACATATTTTCCACAACCCTGATGAACATTTTCTCAGAGGTGAATAAAACTCCAAAAGCTGTACAATGGAGCTAGCTATTTACATGCAAACATGAGCAGCACCCCACCATGTCACAACACAAACAAGATGAGTGCCTCCTTTAATCTCCTTTCCCAGTTAATTCAAGTAGCATTTCAGTTAATTTATAGACTTCTGCTCAGGGCGACAGAGTTATCCCTGTTAAAGTTTGTGTATGTGAGTGGTCATGTAGGCGGATGATGTGGTGTATGCAGAATGTATTTCATCTTTGAAGGAAAGATCAGTTTAAAGAAATGTGGCTTGTAGTAAGTTCTAGTAGCAGCAGAAGACAGGATTATTTTTTATCTCCTGTGACTTCTACTACTGTGTATTAGCTTCTGGGAATTTCATCTCCTTAGTCTTGAATTTCCTTCTAGTTACTTATTTCAGTGTCTTTGTGGAATATTATGGTTCTAGAAGCAATTGACTATGTAGGTTGTGCTAGCTTTCAGAGCAACTTGAAATACCAGGGTTGAGGCTGGACCCTGTATCCATATGGACAACCAGCCCCAGATCTCGGTCCGGGGATTCTGGGGAGCCACTCTGCCTGTCAAAGTCTCCTCTGGACATGAGGTTTAGTTAGGGTTGAACAAGTGAATGACAGCAAGTTAAATTCTTGCAGTGACTTTTTGGAAATTGCAAACAGCAAAATAAGAGTTGTATTTTGTGGATGAAGCCAGAAATACTTCAGAGCTGGGATAGGTGGAGCACCTTCCTGGTTCAGATACCCTTGATGTTATAATACCTCCTGTTTGGGCAGAGAAGCACACCATGATCTTCTAATCTCTTTAAAAGTTACAGCATCTGCTCTCCAGATGTGTTGCCAGTGTATCTGGCAGGGAGGTGGAGCACACCCAAAGTCCCTGAATCAAGAGCTGCCACCAACTGTACTGGGGTCTCAGAGACATGACAGGGAGAGCAAAGCACCAACACCTCCATCCCGTAAATACCTACAGGACCCCAAAGATCTTCTTGACAGAGAAATGTATCTTCTCTGATCCACGCTACAAGAGATTATTACACAGTGAGAAACTATTTTCTTTTATAGTCCTTAAATTGTTACAATTGTAAGCTTAGATTAGAAGCTGGGAATATCTTAATTTCCTTCTAAGTGAAGTAAATAAAAAAACATTAATAGCTTTTTATTTGCAGGCATTTCAAAAGTACTCTGCTTTACCTGCAAAAGTAGTCACACTACAATTCTACAGGCAGTTTGCAGACATAAGGGATAGGTACCTGCATACAGGATGAGGCTCAAACTCAGTGTTTACAGAGCCCTTTTAATAGCAAGTGATGTCAAGATCCTATGGGTACAGGTGACTTACTAAAAAGAGATAGAGCTTATTTGTTCTGTTTTGCTGACTTATAGCACTGATATAATAAAAGCAATAATAAAACAAATGCAATAGAACTATTAGCCTGAGCAAGGACTAGCTGTAGAACACACATTTCTTAGGATCAGAACAAGATTTTTTATATTGTAGTATCCAATGAAGCTATTTATAGAGCTTTCTGATTAAGTTTGAAGTATGTATAGAGATAATAAACCCATTT
Source organism: Actenoides hombroni (assembly GCA_024336885.1). Taxonomy (NCBI): domain Eukaryota; kingdom Metazoa; phylum Chordata; class Aves; order Coraciiformes; family Alcedinidae; genus Actenoides; species Actenoides hombroni. Next base: position 4,723,445 of record WUAM01000143.1, on the reverse strand, counting down.
AGGTATTTACCAAAAGTTTTGTTTCAATCCAAAGTTTATTCAAAACATCAAGTGCCAGACAGTCTGTTCTCATGAGATTTCCACTACTATCACTGAATAGTTCCAGGAGTTCTTGATCCTGTCCAGGAAATCCTGAAACAATTTCTTCTCATGGGACTGAAGCGTCTCACATGTGTGTACAGTTCTTACTGTCTTTATACCTGGAAAAATTCTGAACTGCAGCTTTGTCACAGAAGTCTTCTGACACTTTGAGAGAAAAGAGGAAAACTGAATGACACTGCAGAGAATGAAAATGTATTCTCTGGGACTTGATAATTTAACCATGATATAGAAAACCATGCATTACATTTCTTTATGGTTAATAATTAGATACATTTAAGAATTCATTTCATCTTCTGAAAAAAATATTTCTTATTCGTAGGTATGCCCTGAATAATTCAGATGAATAAAGTCATACCATAGGATTAGAAGACAACTTTTGAAATCAGTTTTGGTCATATAAGTCATGCAGTTCTGGTGGAGCTTTCTGCACTTTGAAGCATTTGAAAAAAGAATTATTAAGACACAAAAATACATGCATGTAAATGATTTCTATGCTAGGCTTTATTTATTGTTTTAGCCAAAAGAGCATTTTCACATTTTTGTATTAGCAAAAATAGCTATGATATGAAGAGAGTTTTCAGTACTATGACCTAATAAATATAGGGGGGAATAATAATTTATTCTGCTGCAGTTATCTGTACTTTCTTGAATCAGATGTATGTTGTTATCTGAACTATGAATAAAGATTAGGTGAGTGCTCACTTGATGTACATTGTTTTAGCCTTTCTTAATGAGCAGACTCATTTTCAGTGTGATTAATGATTTTTTTCTTTTTAAGATTTTAACAGTAGATAAGAAAAATACACAAAAGGTATCACTCTGCAAGAGTGCTGTGGCATGTTTTAATTCAACAGCTGTATACCACACATGTTCAGGCAACAGCAACACGTTAATAAATCCCAATAATTCCCTTCCCCCTGAGGTCTTTGCTGACTGTTTGACTGACAAAATTCTGTTTTTATTTGTTGTGACAGGTCAGGCTTTGGTTTTCGTTCTCTGGGGAAATGTCACACTGTTATTTTAAGGTGAATCATTCAGTTCAAGTATCAAAACTGCCTTAAGCTCTCAAGACAGTTAATGCAGGGCAGCTTTTTCAGTCAAGCAGTTTCACAATTTCTCTGACAGTATTAATATATTGATTATGAAGAAAGCAGAAGAGAGTGCATGGGACGTACAAGAATGCTCCTGAGGTTTCAGTCCAGAAGTCCCAGAACAGAAGTGTGAACATGCTGCTCCCCTGGGTTTCAAAAAACATTGTCAAAGAGACAAGTGAGTTATTTTGCCTTTCTCCTTCTCTTATAACTTGTATAATTCCTCCGAAAATGCTTAAACATCCAGTCACTACAGTGCAGGTTGGCATAACTGAGAAGTCCCAAAACTTGTGATGTTTCTGCCCTGGCTTCACTTCCCTCTCCTGATGCACATGTGTATAAGCTCACCCAAGGAGCTGAGCAAGAATGTGGAGTTGGAGAATAAAAAAACAATTTATCTAATTGTGGCTTTCTGAAAGCCTATCTCTCCTAACATAGAAGCATAGTTTAAGCTTGAAATCAAAAAAACTGGGAATTACAAAAAGCTACTCCAGGACAGCTTAAAAAAATGAGATTGCCATTGTATATGACAATGGGTGGATGTCGATAGTGAATCGAAGTTGGAAACTTCTTTTTTAAGTTCTGATGAGTTCCCGTCCTCAGTAGCACTGATTAGTTGAAATAATTTTGTGTCAGTATATTTCAATTCTGTGTCAGTATGTTTCTATTCAGCCTCACTACTGCTTTACTTCACTTTTTAAATACTTAATAGATTTATAGTGTTTTCCTATTAAAACAATTAATAATGAAACAATTGATAAAGCATGACAGCATGACACCTTGCCACACTCTGACATTAGCTTTCCACAACTTAAAAATTGTACTGTACACACGTCCTTTCACAGCTGAGCTATTTTTTAAGGCATTGAAGCTACATTTCTCACCATAGAAACACTTCATAGAATCTTTTAATGAAATTTATCATTGGCTTTTTTTAAGTCTTTGCAATTTACATAAACCTTTTTCCCACTAACATTCATTATTTCCATATGCCCAAAAAATGTTAATACGTTAGAGTTGGATGCTCCTCTTTTAAAGAAAGAAAAAATGTTGTTTTATATCTGAAGTACCACCAACCTCTAAAAGTTTACTAATTTTGATTTTTGAAGATCAGTTTTATTGCTGTCTTAATTTTATGCAGTTCTCTAAATCTCTGCCTTTTCAAAACACACATATAATGCTTACTAACCTGGATCTTCAGCAAGTGAGTAGTTTAAAATACTGTATTCACAGAAATAGGATTGACAAGCAGTCTAAGAACAACAATTTGAAAAACATTGTAGGAACATGACACTGCTCTGTTTCACTGGTGAGTGGAGATAGATTTCCTTCCACTGAGTCCTTAATGGCTCATATATGACTGAATTATTTCAGAAGTTCACTAAAATGTTAATTATGTTTTAAAAAAATCTCTAGCTGCCTCCTGAATGTTAAAGGTCTTTCAAAGTGATGGTTAACAGTCATATCTTCTTGGGGAAATACAGTCATAGCCAAAAATAACAAAAATACTACCCAAGCCCTGTGAATACTCAAAATTACTCACTCATCTTCAAAAAATGTTTCTAAACATGAAAATCCACTGTTATAAAGCTCTTGGCAAAATCACTAAAAATTTATGCCAGAGCTAAAATGAACTAGTATCTGTCCTATGCTGAAATGATCCTGTTAAGTCATCTTTGCCAATTTTTCCTACTCTAGGACAAGTTAACAACAGTGTGACAAAGCTTACACAAAAGTGTCTTGTCTTTTTCTGGTCTATGCAACAAAAAGAAGTTCCCTCGATAGCATATACTGAAGGTATAAAGTAATATCCAGCCAAGTGGGCCAGATGTAGGGAGTCAGCATGAGTTTTCCTCCTATAGCTCATCCAGCTCAGCATTCATGACTAGCTCCCATCTCTAGTCAAAAGGCCTGTTAGAGATCAGGATGGAACTTTCACTCCATAAATAACGGCTGCAAGAGGCAGGAGCTACAACTTCTGCATTGTTTTCTTCAAGGACTCCTGAGGCAGAGCCACAGCATCTATTGCATCCTGTAATCTCTCAATAGAGGGAATATACGAAGTGGCAGCACATAGCTGTGTACCAGTGGCATGCTCAGAAACTGAATCATCCTGATTCTATTATTCTACTATCTGGTCTTCTGAGTTACTCCACTCTGAATAGCCCCATACGATGGAAACTCATTAACTGTCATCCCTATGTTGAGTGCCATTTCAAGTACCTAATCTTCCCTTAGATTGATATTTACGTCAGATTTCACATAATGTTTGCCCCATTTAAAAGAAGAACACACCCAAATAAATCAATAGGGGGCAAAGAATTAATAATTTGGAGTGGAAAGCCAATATGCTGCACCAGGGCTTTTTATAGAGCTCAGACTGTGGTATGCCTGAGAGCAGAAAAATCCCATTCTTGCATGACCAAGGAAAATGTAATCAGCAGCAGCACTGGAAAAAATCTTGCCTAATTACATATTTACACAATAGAGAGAAATGGCACTGGAGTTGTTCCAGGATTTTAGTTACATAATACATGTTTAACAAAACTGTCTAATTATAACTGCACATATTTACTCAAGAGATAGAAAAGGCTTCAAAGGAGATTTTCCAACCTCCAGGAAAGACTCTTCTTTTTTTTAAAAAACAATTTTAATCATTTACTATTACCCAACAATCTATGACCTTACAGTTTATAAATATATGAACTGCATATTATTTAATAGTATATACTAATGTTCTTCAAGTCTCTTAAGTATCTGGTTTCAACCAACAATATTTTGGACCTCAAAGTTGAGAGTGACATTCCTTATAGAACAGACAAAGATAGACCACAGAAACAAACACGAGTGCCTCAAAAGTTTCCTTTCTCACAGGCTAACTGCAGAATGCAGCATTACCTCCTGAAGCATTAAAATACCTGCATGTGTTAATATACAGAGATGTGATGGCTTCTTGGCCAACAGAGGTTGTTGTAATAGGGAGTGTCCAACGTGAAAACAAACATAAGCTGTTAACACTAGAGAAGAGATAAATAGGAAAAGTCCATCTTGATGAAAAGAAAAAACCCAACAAATTGTGTTATTCAAGCTTCCCACCAGAGTATGGACAAAAAGGCAAAATCCTGAAATGTATTGACTTCCCAATATATTTTGTTTTGGAAATATGGAAATAACTTTAGAGGATTGGTTTCTGGAATATTTTGGTTTACTTGAAGCTAAATATAATCTTTCCTAATCTTTCCTTCCATCCATTCAATGGGCTTCCTGCCCTCAACCCCCCCCACTCCACCACCCCCTCCCCAAACCAGACACCCCATGGCATGGTGCAAAGGGCTAGCAGGCTCTCTCTGTAACCCAGACTTCTCCCTTTGCTCCTGTCACAACACACAAGCAAGTCATTGACCTCCTACCCATTCCTCCTGGACAAGCTGCAGTGTATTGGGACCTCATCCCCCACTGCCTCTTTTCCACCTGCCCCTTCTCTCCAGTGACACCTCCTGGGCTCAGCCAGTAGGATGCAGAAGGTGGAGTGTCCTCCTTGGTGTTGGCATGCTGGGAAAACCACCCCAGCTATGAGGACTGGACACCTCCAGCACAGGAGGAAAGTGGGGTGCCAGCTCCAAATAAGACAGAGGTTTCATCACCACCTGGGGAGTCATGAGGCAGTGAGGGCCCAAGGAGAACCAGACATCACACCCTTTGGCCAGCTTTACCTGCTTAATTCCCACTGTAAAGGTCACAAGGACCAACAAATCTCCCCAGAATGTCTCATTTCCTTGGAACCAGTATTTTCTGATGTGGGAACTGCTGTATCAATGATTCTTCTTTCTTTCACCAATCTTTAAGATGAATATAATGTGGTTTTGTAGCAGTATCACATCCTCAGCACATCAAGCATGGAGGGAAAGCTGCACCACTGACTCATCAGACTCAATGCAAAATATCACAGCACAGCAGGGCTTTAGAAGAAGCTCAGGGAACAAGTGACTCTACTGTTTGTACTTTCTGTCATGACAGAACCCCAGCTGGCAAGCAACTTCATTTTGTTAGTATAAAAACACTCTGTAGTCACCAGGACTTCCACACAAGTGACAGGGCTAGATGTTATATCAAAATTCTTCTCCCTGAATGTCTACAATAAAGGAGTGTCTTCAAAGACAGTAATAATGACAGAAGTACCCAGGCCTGTGATGACATGTCCTGCATAAATCACCACTGATCAGAGATAAGCTGTATTCAAGACAGAAGAAAATTCCCTTTTGCAGAAGTCATTAACAAGTCCAGTTCTTGTTTTAATAGATGCATGTCCCTCCCACTTATCTTTACTTTTTGCACTCCTTTTAAATATGTTAAATATCCAAATATATTATCATGCAGAGAAGTATATTACATGAATGCCAATTTTTAATCTGTGACAAATGCATTATGTATAATAGCTTCTTCTAAATATTTCATAATCATCTTCATTTAATAATTGATTTGAGTCTAATTTGTAATGCTCATTACTCATATGAATTGAAAATGTTTTTCATCTCACACTATAGTTCCAGCACAAGCAAAGACCAGAGCTGTAATTGCTGCTCACTTGTTAATCAGGAGCTGGAGCTTGGAGAGCAACACAGGTGCAGGATAAGAAGCACATCCCTTCCCTGGGTATGCTCAAGGACAGAAATTCCTTCTACTGAGTGGTGCTCTGACGTATGCTGAGTGCATGTCAGCAAAGTGAAGTGCATGTCTCTTGCTATCTGTTCAACTGTGCTGTCACTGCCAGATCAAGCATGTCTTTCGTTGTGTTGACATGCATGACAAATTGCAGAAAAGCTCTGACTACTAATACTTCTGTCCTTCATTCCAGCTTTCACTGGTGGTAAAATGTATTTAAGCTTGATGAAAGGGTTACATTCATGAATCCTTGGTAGATGTACAGTGTTTTGCTATGTACAATCAGATGATCTGTCATGGAATAACCCTGCTCACATTTTAGAGTCCTGCAAGTGATGCTTTTCATATCCAATCCATTCTAATACTTACTACTTAAGACGCCAAAGGATTTTTTTCCTTACATTACATTGGAGAAGAGAAGGCTTTCGGGAGACCTTATTGTGGCCTTCCGGTATCTTAAGGGGGCCTACAAGAAAGCTGGGGAGGGACTTTTTAGGCTGTCGGGCAGTGATAGGACTAGAGGGAATGGATTAAAACTAGAGATAGGTCAATTGAGATTAGACATTAGGAAGAATTTCTTCACCATGAGGGTGGTGGAACACTGGAATAGGTTGCCCAGAGAGGTGGTGGAAGCCCCATCCTTGGAAGTTTTTAAGACCAAGCTGGATGGCGCTCTGAGCAACCTGATCTAGTGGAAGGTGTCCCTGCCATTGGCAGGGGGGTTGGAAATTATCTTTAAGGTCCCTTCCAACCCTGACAATTCTATGATTCTATGATTATAATGTTATGACATGTCAACAAACTATTAGTACCTGTGAGGGTCTGTGGGCTGAGTTGTAGTCGACTGTAGTCGACTTTTCTTGCTACAACATGCTTCTGGTGTCCATGGTGTTTGGACCATCAAAGAGGAGTATTTGAACACAACAACTGAATTATCCAGGGGTTATCAGACAGGCAAACCCAGGAAAATCAGCAATTAGTCATATAACAAGCAAATATCAGTGGAATTATTTTAATTTGTAGAAGCTATGAAACAAAAAAATGTAGGAAACACATTTTAACAGCTGTGAAGTCATGCTCTTACAGGAGAAGTATGGACCTTTCCAACCCTTAGGATGTGTCAACAGAATTCCCACAATCTACATTATTCCAGCTGTAACAGGTCACAATAAGCACAAAAGAAAACCCAAAATGAGGTGACATTGTAAGATTACCTTCTTCCTTCTCTGTACTGATACAGGGCCAAAGTCCTTCTGAATAAACTTGAGATAGAACCCATACATGTAGATTATGTGCATAAAAATAAAACTATTTTCAGAATGGGATAGTATTCATGTTTTTTGCCAGGACAAAAAAATGTAATAATTAGGAACAACAGTGCTTGACCACAACATTACTGGCAGTACTTGCATTTTTTAAGAGCCTGAGACATGTTCCTCTACCAGGAATTTCCTTTTTCTGTGCTGATCACCTGCTTTCATTTATTCTTAGTAACTGTGTGGCAACTGTGTTCATTACATATAAAACACCAAGAAAATTCTTGCTGTACTTTAGACTGTCTGATGGTGTAATCAGCACTGGTCTGAGCTAGGAGTGTGACCAGCTCATGACTCTTCTGCCATCAGCCCTGACCTGGGCACCTTCATTAGGTGTTCACTGGGATTTATATGCCAAAGATGATAGAGATGTTTCATGGGATTTCCAAAATGCCTTGGCTCTAAAAGTCTTGTGACAATCCATGTATTTTGTTTAAGCACATTCTTGACCTGGGTTTTGTGTTTGGGTTGCTAATGTAAAACTTAGAAAGTGAACAACCTCCAATGCCGAATATGCATAGATGAATCCCACTGTTTCTGTGCGCAGCACATAGCACTTCCAGATGGCTTTGATGCATACTTAATGTTTATTATGTTTCTAGAATAATTTGATTGAGTTTAACAAATTATTACTGAGTGTCTAAAAAGAGGAAATAAACAAACATACAACCAAAATGTTTCAAAAAGCCAAGTAATTGTGTGTAATTGCTGTTCAGGACTATTTGTTTTCACCGATGGTAAAAAAATTTTTGTTGTGCGCTCTCCAACAAGTATTTTGGAAAGCAGCACCCAGAACAAGGTGTTCCTACTCAATGGTTGAACTCCTGGCAAAAACTGAATAGGCAGTAGGAAGTCTTTAAAAATAGAGGAGGCAAACAAGGTTCACCAGCCTGCCAGAATACACACACTCAAATCAGTTTCCTAAAGCTGATCGTTTCCCAGTAAGATTTTCTTTATTTATTTTTGAGATCTGCATGCTGATATATAGTAAAAGATCTCCAAAGCACATAAGTGGTCTATTCAGAACATTATCTGTTCCTGCCTAGCTGCTATGGCATGTTGTTGATCTCAGAGAAAGGCAGTAGTTATCAACCCTGAATACCAGAAGGTCTCAGTTTTTTATCATTCCTGCCTGCAGTACCATACCTTCATATAAAAATTGCTCCATTGAAGGTATACTTGTAGGAGGAGGTGCACATATTAGATTAAATTACTTAGGAGCTTGGACTTCCGTGCAACTCAGTAGGATTTACATTCTCACCACTTATCACACAAGTTAGTCAGGCATCTGTGTAACTCCTGTGAATTTCAGTAAAATGGAAGTATTTTTTCAGAGCTAGATCTGAAGTCTTGCAGCATCTACAAATCTGTGTTTAAGTGTCTAAGTCACCCAAGAAAAAAGTATATTTAAGACTTAAATACTTTTAGTCCTTCTGATCTCCATCTCCAAACGTTGTGATAGCCTGTGGAACTACAGAAAGTCTGTTGAAATAAGTGGGCAAAACAATTTGCTTTGAAATGTAACATGAAGTAAAATTCAGCTTATTTCAGGCTCACCGAAACAATCCTTACATAATCATAAAAATTAATTCAGATTTATTTTTCACCTCTTAAATCGAACTTGATAATTTGAGGTGTTTTTCCCCTTCTCAGCTATGAAAGGAAAAAGACTATTCATGAGGCTGACAGCTTTTCCCATTAGACTTGCAGGATCTTAGTAAATGGTAGGATTCTCAAGGATCAAATCAGTACACCTCACTTTTGTGATTATAAGTTGGAAAAGCTGGTTTTGTAGCTCACCTGGGGATACCTCTCCTGTGACCTCTGAATTCAAAGACAGTCTATCCAATATCTTTGATTCATAATCTAGAGTATTTGAAGAAAGCCAGTGTCAGAATTTCCTCAATGGTAAAGTAGGTATCACCAGATTTAAGGCCCTAGAAAGAAATCCTTTGGAAAGAATCACAGTGAAGTATAGATAAAGTTAGGCAGGGTAAGAGTGCTGAGGCAGCAAATAAGGGATGTAGTCTGGAACAATAGGCTGTGTCAGAAGACACCTTTGGGAAGCTCACAGTCAGCACAGGTTAGAGAAGCCTTCAGAAACTTATCAAACAGCATTTCACACAGCCAGGAGGAAAAGCAAGGTATAGGAGGTGATTTAAAGCTGGTCCCTGTAAGCTATGCTATGCACTCAAGACCTGTCAACCTTTCTGTTTAGCTGAGGTCATTATTTGTTCTTAATTTCACCTCCACACATGAATGTTTTTATAAGTTCCAACACTCAGAAAAGATTTATTTGTATTTCTCCCCATAGCAAATATTTTATTGCTGCTAATTCTATGTATAGGTGGAAAATAATACATTATATTGATTCCACAAGCTGTGTTTTCCTTCCTGCTAGATAGCCCTCAGGACTCTACAAACACAGTTGCAAAAGTTGAAACTCTTTTGCTCCTCACTATGAGACTGTCAAGCTACACAGCCACTCCTCATAGCTATATAGCAGAAGACAAATTTTCCCAACTCTTCAGTCATCCTGGATATATCCGCTGCATTAAAAAAAAAAAAAAGATCAGAAAGGGTGTGGTGGGTTGACCCTGGCACGGCCCCAGGTGCCCACCAAGCCCTTCTATTGCCCCCCCCACCCCTGTCAGCACGGCCGGCAGGGAGAGATAAAGACGACAGGA